>CM077206.1:40759282-40821782 GCA_039654625.1 Rhinogobio ventralis
CCTGCTTTTCAAAATAGAAGGGATTGCTTGACCCAGACGTGATATGAACACGCAAACTTCTGATATGGAGTGAGACGCGCTACCGTTGCGCCACGAGGCCCAGGACGTCGTTGCTGTTGCTGATCTAGTTGTTGAGTCTAGGAATAAGGATTCCTGCTTTTCAAAATAGAAGGGATTGCCTGACCCCGACGTGATTTGAACACGCAACCTTCTGATCTGGAGTCAGACGCTCTACCGTTGCGCCACGAGGCCAAGGATGTCATTGCTGTTGCTGATCTAGTTGTTGAGTCTAGGAATAAGGCTTCCTGCTTTTCAAAATAGAAAGGATTGCTTGACCCAGACGTGATTTGAACACGCAACCTTCTGTTCTGGAGTCAGACGCGCTACCTAGCGCCACGAGGCCCAAGATGTCATTGCTGTTGCTGATCTAGTTGTTGAGTCTAGGAATAAGGATTCCTGCTTTTCAAAATAGAAGGTATTGCTTGACCCCGACGTGATTTGAAAACGCAACCTTCTGATCTGGAGTCAGACGCGCTACCGTTGCGCCACGAGGTCCACAAAGACAGTTGCGTTGCTAATCTAGTTGTTGATTCTAGGAATAAGGATTCCTGCTTTTCAAAATAGAAGGGATTGCTTGACCCTGACGTGATTTGAACACGCAACCTTCTGATCTGAACTACAGTCTGTTTGCTAATCTAGTTGTTGTGCCACTAGGCCCAGAACGACATTACTGTTGCTGATCTAGTTGTTGAGTCTAGGAATAAGGCTTCCTGCTTTTCAAAATAGAAGGGATTGCTTGACCCAGACGTGATATGAACACGCAAACTTCTGATATGGAGTCAGACGCGCTACCGTTGCGCCACGAGGCCCAGGATGTCATTGCTGTTGCTGATCTAGATGTTGATTCTAGGAATAAGGCTTCTTGCTTTTCAAAATAGAAGGGATTGCTTGACCCAGACGTGATTTGAACACGCAAACTTCTGATATGGAGTCAGACACGCTACCTTTGCACCACGAGGTCCTAAGTGTCTAGATACTCTACCGTAAAAGAGATGGGTATAAAAAAAAGCTGTAACAAGGAAATGTGTAGGCAGAGTAAGTAGGAGTAGGCAGGGTGCTTTTCAAATTAGAAGGGATTGCCTGACCCCGACGTGATTTGAACACGCAACCTTCTGATCTGGAGTCAGACGCGCTACCGTTGCGCCACGAGGCCCAGGATGTCATTGCTGTTGCTGATCTAGTTGTTGATTCTAGGAATAAGGATTCCTGCTTTTCAAAATAGAAGGGATTGCCTGACCCCGACGTGATTTGAACACGCAACCTTCTGATCTGGAGTCAGACGCGCTACCGTTGCGCCACGAGGCCCAGGATGTCATTGCTGTTGCTGATCTAGTTGTTGATTCTAGGAATAAGGATTCCTGCTTTTCAACATAGAAGGGATTGCTTGACCCCGACGTGCTTTGAACACGCAATCTTCCGATTTGGAGTGAACAGCGCTACCGTTGTGCCACGAGGACCAGAACGACATTTGCGTTGCTAATCTAGTTGTTGATTCTAGGAATAAGGATTCCTGCTTTTCAAAATAGAAGGGATTGCTTGACCCTGACGTGATTTGAACACGCAACCTTCTGATCTGAACTACAGTCTGTTTGCTAATCTAGCTGTTGTGCCACTAGGCCCAGAACAACATTACTGTTGCTGATCTAGTTGTTGAGTCTAGGAATAAGGATTCCTGCTTTTCAAAATAGAAGGGATTGCTTGACCCAGGCGTGATTTGAACACGCAAACTTCTGATATGGAGTCAGACACGCTACCTTTGCACCACGAGGTCCTAAGTGTCTAGATACTCTACCGTAAAAGAGATGGGTATAAAAAAAAGCTGTAACAAGGAAATGTGTAGGCAGAGTAAGTAGGAGTAGGCAGGGTGCTTTTCAAATTAGAAGGGATTGCCTGACCCCGACGTGATTTGAAAACGCAACCTTCTGATCTGGAGTCAGACGCGCTACCTAGCGCCACGAGGCCCAGGATGTCATTGCTGTTACTGATCTAGTTGTTGATTCTAGGAATAAGGATTCCTGCTTTTCAAAATAGAAGGGATTGCCTGACCCCAACGTGATTTGAACACGCAACCTTCTGATCTGGAGTCAGACGCGCTACCGTTGCGCCACTAGGCCCAGGATGTCATTGCTGTTGCTGATCTAGTTGTTGATTCTAGGAATAAGGATTCCTGCTTTTCAAAATAGAAGGGATTGCTTGACCCCGACGTGATTTGAACACGCAATCTTCTGATTTGGAGTCAACAGCGCTACCGTTGTGCCACGAGGACCAGAATGACGTCACTGTTGCTGATCTAGTTGTTGAGTCTAGGAATAAGGATTCCTGCTTTTCAAAATAGAAGGTATTGCTTGACCCCGACGTGATTTGAACACGCAACCTTCTGATCTGGAGTCAGACGCGCTACCATTGCGCCACGAGGTCCACAAAAACATTTGCGTTGCTAATCTAGTTGTTGATTCTAGGAATAAGGATTCCTGCTTTTCAAAATAGAAGGGATTGCTTGACCCTGACGTGATTTGAACACGCAACCTTCTGATCTGAACTACAGTCTGTTTGCTAATCTAGCTGTTGTGCCACTAGGCCCAGAACGACGTTACTGTTGCTGATCTAGTTGTTGAGTCTAGGAATAAGGATTCCTGCTTTTCAAAATAGAAGGGATTGCTTGACCCAGACGTGATTTGAACACGCAAAATTCTGATATGGAGTCAGACATGCTACCTTTGCACCACGAGGTCCTAAGTGTCTAGATACTCTACCGTAAAAGAGATGGGTATAAAAAAAAGCTGTAACAAGGAAATGTGTAGGCAGAGTAAGTAGGAGTAGGCAGGGTGCTTTTCAAATTAGAAGGGATTGCCTGACCCCGACGTGATTTGAAAACGCAACCTTCTGATCTGGAGTCAGACGCGCTACCTAGCGCCACGAGGCCCAGGATGTCATTGCTGTTGCTGATCTAGTTGTTGATTCTAGGAATAAGGATTCCTGCTTTTCAAAATAGAAGGGATTGCCTGACCCCGACGTGATTTGAACACGCAACCTTCTGATCTGGAGTCAGACGCGCTACCGTTGAACCACGAGGCCCAGGATGTCATTGCTGTTGCTGATCTAGTTGTTGATTCTAGGAATAAGGATTCCTGCTTTTCAAAATAGAAGGGATTGCTTGACCCCGACGTGATTTGAACACGCAATCTTCTGATTTGGAGTCAACAGCGCTACCGTTGTGCCACGAGGACCAGAACGACATCACTGTTGCTGATCTAGTTGTTGAGTCTAGGAATAAGGATTCCTGCTTTTCAAAATAGAAGGTATTGCTTGACCCCGACGTGATTTGAACACGCAACCTTCTGATCTGGAGTCAGACGCGCTACCGTTGCACCACGAGGTCCACAAAAACATTTGCGTTGCTAATCTAGTTGTTGATTCTAGGAATAAGGATTCCTGCTTTTCAGAATGGAAGGGATTGCTTGACCCTGACGTGATTTGAACACGCAACCTTCTGATCTGAACTACAGTCTGTTTGCTAATCTAGTTGTTGTGCCACTAGGCCCAGAACGACATTACTGTTGCTGATCTAGTTGTTGAGTCTAGGAATAAGGCTTCCTGCTTTTCAAAATAGAAGGGATTGCTTGACCCAGACGTGATATGAACACGCAAACTTCTGATATGGAGTGAGACGCGCTACCGTTGCGCCACGAGGCCCAGGACGTCGTTGCTGTTGCTGATCTAGTTGTTGAGTCTAGGAATAAGGATTCCTGCTTTTCAAAATAGAAGGGATTGCCTGACCCCGACGTGATTTGAACACGCAACCTTCTGATCTGGAGTCAGACGCTCTACCGTTGCGCCACGAGGCCAAGGATGTCATTGCTGTTGCTGATCTAGTTGTTGAGTCTAGGAATAAGGATTCCTGCTTTTCAAAACAGAAGTGATTGCTTGACCCCGACGTGATTTAAACACGCAACCTTCCGATCTGGAGTCAGATGCGCTACCTTTGCACCACGAGGTCCTGAGTGTCTAATTGCTCTACCTTAAAAGAGATGGGTATAAAAAAAGCTTGTGTTGCTGATCTAATTGTTGAGTCTAGCAGTAAGGATACCTGGTTATCACAAAGAAAGGTAGTTGCTCTACCTTTAAAGAGATGGGTATAAAAAAAGCTGTCACAAGGAAATGTGTAGGCAGAGTAAACTGGAATATGAAGAAGACAGTAAAGCGCCACGACATGATTTGAACATGCAACACCTTATGCTCTGGAGTCAGACGCGCTAGCGTTGCACCGTGAGGCCCAGGACAACATTATTGTTGCTGATCTAGTTGTTGAGTCTAGGAATAAGGATTCCTGCTTTTCAAAATAGAAGGGATTGCTTGACCCAGACGTGATTTGAACACGCAAAATTCTGATATGGAGTCAGACATGCTACCTTTGCACCACGAGGTCCTAAGTGTCTAGATACTCTACCGTAAAAGAGATGGGTATAAAAAAAAGCTGTAACAAGGAAATGTGTAGGCAGAGTAAGTAGGAGTAGGCAGGGTGCTTTTCAAATTAGAAGGGATTGCCTGACCCCGACGTGATTTGAAAACGCAACCTTCTGATCTGGAGTCAGACGCGCTACCTAGCGCCACGAGGCCCAGGATGTCATTGCTGTTGCTGATCTAGTTGTTGATTCTAGGAATAAGGATTCCTGCTTTTCAAAATAGAAGGGATTGCCTGACCCCGACGTGATTTGAACACGCAACCTTCTGATCTGGAGTCAGACGCGCTACCGTTGAACCACGAGGCCCAGGATGTCATTGCTGTTGCTGATCTAGTTGTTGATTCTAGGAATAAGGATTCCTGCTTTTCAAAATAGAAGGGATTGCTTGACCCCGACGTGATTTGAACACGCAATCTTCTGATTTGGAGTCAACAGCGCTACCGTTGTGCCACGAGGACCAGAACTACATCACTGTTGCTGATCTAGTTGTTGAGTCTAGGAATAAGGATTCCTGCTTTTCAAAATAGAAGGTATTGCTTGACCCCGACGTGATTTGAACACGCAACCTTCTGATCTGGAGTCAGACGCGCTACCGTTGCACCACGAGGTCCACAAAAACATTTGCGTTGCTAATCTAGTTGTTGATTCTAGGAATAAGGATTCCTGCTTTTCAGAATGGAAGGGATTGCTTGACCCTGACGTGATTTGAACACGCAACCTTCTGATCTGAACTACAGTCTGTTTGCTAATCTAGTTGTTGTGCCACTAGGCCCAGAACGACATTACTGTTGCTGATCTAGTTGTTGAGTCTAGGAATAAGGCTTCCTGCTTTTCAAAATAGAAGGGATTGCTTGACCCAGACGTGATATGAACACGCAAACTTCTGATATGGAGTGAGACGCGCTACCGTTGCGCCACGAGGCCCAGGACGTCGTTGCTGTTGCTGATCTAGTTGTTGAGTCTAGGAATAAGGATTCCTGCTTTTCAAAATAGAAGGGATTGCCTGACCCCGACGTGATTTGAACACGCAACCTTCTGATCTGGAGTCAGACGCTCTACCGTTGCGCCACGAGGCCAAGGATGTCATTGCTGTTGCTGATCTAGTTGTTGATTCTAGGAATAAGGATTCCTGCTTTTCAAAATAGAAGGGATTGCTTGACCCCGACGTGATTTGAACACGCAATCTTCTGATTTGGAGTCAAAAGCTCTACCATTGTGCCACGAGGACCAGAACGACATCGCTGTTGCTGATCTAGTTGTTGAGTCTAGGAATAAGGATTCCTGCTTTTCAAAACAGAAGTGATTGCTTGACCCCGACGTGATTTAAACACGCAACCTTCCGATCTGGAGTCAGATGCGCTACCTTTGCACCACGAGGTCCTGAGTGTCTAATTGCTCTACCTTAAAAGAGATGGGTATAAAAAAAGCTTGTGTTGCTGATCTAATTGTTGAGTCTAGCAGTAAGGATACCTGGTTATCACAAAGAAAGGTAGTTGCTCTACCTTTAAAGAGATGGGTATAAAAAAAGCTGTCACAAGGAAATGTGTAGGCAGAGTAAACTGGAATATGAAGAAGACAGTAAAGCGCCACGACATGATTTGAACATGCAACACCTTATGCTCTGGAGTCAGACGCGCTAGCGTTGCACCGTGAGGCCCAGGACAACATTATTGTTGCTGATCTAGTTGTTGAGTCTAGGAATAAGGATTCCTGCTTTTCAAAATAGAAGGGATTGCTTGACCCTGACGTGATTTGCACACGCAACCTTCTGATCTGGAGTCAGACACACTACCGTTGCGCCACGAGGTCCACAAAAACATTTGCGTTGCTAATCTAGTTGTTGATTCTAGGAATAAGGATTCCTGCTTTTCAAAATAGAAGGGATTGCTTGACCCTCACGTGATTTGAACACGCAACCTTCTGATCTGAACTACAGTCTGTTTGCTAATCTAGCTGTTGTGCCACTAGGCCCAGAACGACATTACTGTTGCTGATCTAGTTGTTGAGTCTAGGAATAAGGATTCCTGCTTTTCAAAATAGAAGGGATTGCTTGACCCAGACGTGATTTGAACACGCAAACTTCTGATATGGAGTCAGACACGCTACCTTTGCACCACGAGGTCCTAAGTGTCTAGATACTCTACCGTAAAAGAGATGGGTATAAAAAAAAGCTGTAACAAGGAAATGTGTAGGCAGAGTAAGTAGGAGTAGGCAGGGTGCTTTTCAAATTAGAAGGGATTGCCTGACCCCGACGTGATTTGACAACGCAACCTTCTGATCTGGAGTCAGACGCGCTACCTAGCGCCACGAGGCCCAGGATGTCATTGCTGTTGCTGATCTAGTTGTTGAGTCTAGGAATAAGGATTCCTGCTTTTCAAAATAGAAGGTATTGCTTGACCCCGACGTGATATGAACACGCAAACTTCTGATATGGAGTGAGACGCGCTACCGTTGCACCACGAGGCCCAGGACGTCGTTGCTGTTGCTGATCTAGTTGTTGAGTCTAGGAATAAGGCTTCCTGCTTTTCAAAATAGAAGGGATTGCTTGACCCAGACGTGATTTGAACACGCAAACTTCTGATATGGAGTCAGACACGCTACCTTTGCACCACGAGGTCCTAAGTGTCTAGATGCTCTACCGTAAAAGAGATGGGTATAAAAAAAAGCTGTAACAAGGAAATGTGTAGGCAGAGTAAGTAGGAGTAGGCAGGGTGCTTTTCAAATTAGAAGGGATTGCCTGACCCCGACGTGATTTGAAAACGCAACCTTCTGATCTGGAGTCAGACGCGCTACCTAGCGCCACGAGGCCCAGGATGTCATTGCTGTTGCTGATCTAGTTGTTGAGTCTAGGAATAAGGATTCCTGCTTTTCAAAATAGAAGGTATTGCTTGACCCCGACGTGATTTGAACACGCAACCTTCTGATCTGGAGTCAGACGCGCTACCGTTGCGCCACGAGGTCCACAAAAACATTTGCGTTGCTAATCTAGTTGTTGATTCTAGGAATAAGGATTCCTGCTTTTCAGAATAGAAGGGATTGCTTGACCCTGACGTGATTTGAACACGCAACCTTCTGATCTGAACTACAGTCTGTTTGCTAATCTAGTTGTTGTGCCACTAGGCCCAGAACGACCTTACTGTTGCTGATCTAGTTGTTGAGTCTAGGAATAAGGCTTCCTGCTTTTCAAAATAGAAGGGATTGCTTGACCCAGACGTGATATGAACACGCAAACTTCTGATATGGAGTCAGACGCGCTACCATTGCGCCACGAGGCCCAGGACGTCGTTGCTGTTGCTGATCTAGTTGTTGAGTCTAGGAATAAGGATTCCTGCTTTTCAAAATAGAAGGGATTGCCTGACCCCGACGTGATTTGAACACGCAATCTTCTGATCTGGAGTCAGACGCGCTACCGTTGCGCCACGAGGCCCAAGATGTCATTGCTGTTGCTGATCTAGTTGTTGATTCTAGGAATAAGGATTCCTGCTTTTCAAAATAGAAGGGATTGCCTGACCCCGACGTGATTTGAACACGCAACCTTCTGATCTGGAGTCAGACACACTACCGTTGCTCCATGATGTCCACAATAACATTTGTGGGGATACCTGGTTATCACAAAGAAAGGTAGTTGCTCTACCTTTAAAGAGATGGGTATAAAAAAAGCTGTCACAAGGAAATGTGTAGGCAGAGTAAACATGAATATGAAGAAGACAGTAAAGCGCCACGACATGATTTGAACATGCAACACCTTATGCTCTGGAGTCAGACGCGCTAGCGTTGCACCGTGAGGCCCAGGACAACATTATTGTTGCGGATCTAGTTGTTGAGTCTAGGAATAAGGATTCCTGCTTTTCAAAATAGAAGGGACTG
Source organism: Rhinogobio ventralis (assembly GCA_039654625.1). Taxonomy (NCBI): domain Eukaryota; kingdom Metazoa; phylum Chordata; class Actinopteri; order Cypriniformes; family Gobionidae; genus Rhinogobio; species Rhinogobio ventralis. The sequence goes on from CM077206.1 coordinate 40,767,673, forward strand.
CTTGACCCCGACGTGATTTGAACACGCAACCTTCTGATCTGAGCTACAGTCTGTTTGCTAATCTAGTTGTTGTGCCACTAGGCCCAGAACGACATTACTGTTGCTGATCTAGTTGTTGAGTCTAGGAATAAGGCTTCCTGCTTTTCAAAATAGAAGGGATTGCTTGACCCAGACGTGATTTGAACACGGAACCTTCTGTTCTGGAATCAGACGCGCTACCTAGCGCCACGAGGCCCAAGATGTCATTGCTGTTGCTGATCTAGTTGTTGATTCTAGGAATAAGGATTCCTGCTTTTCAAAATAGAAGGGATTGCCTGACCCCGACGTGATTTGAACACGCAACCTTCTGATCTGGAGTCAGACGCGCTACCGTTGCTCCACGAGGCCCAGGATGTCATTGCTGTTGCTGATCTAGTTGTTGATTCTAGGAATAAGGATTCCTGCTTTTCAAAATAGAAGGGATTGCTTGACCCCGACGTGATTTGAACACGCAACCTTCTGATCTGGAGTCAGAAGCGCTACCGTTGCGCCACGAGGCCCAGGATGTCATTGCTGTTGCTGATCTAGTTGTTGATTCTAGGAATAAGGATTCCTGCTTTTCAAAATAGAAGGGATTGCTTGACCCCGACGTGATTTGAACACGCAATCTTCTGATTTGGAGTCAACAGCGCTACCGTTGTGCCACGAGGACCAGAACGACATCACTGTTGCTGATCTAGTTGTTGAGTCTAGGAATAAGGATTCCTGCTTTTCAAAATAGAAGGTATTGCTTGACCCTGACGTGATTTGAACACGCAACCTTCTGATCTGAACTACAGTCTGTTTGCTAATCTAGCTGTTGTGCCACTAGGCCCAGAACGACATTACTGTTGCTGATCTAGTTGTTGAGTCTAGGAATAAGGATTCCTGCTTTTCAAAATAGAAGGGATTGCTTGTCCCAGATGTGATTTGAACACGCAAACTTCTGATATGGAGTCAGACACGCTACCTTTGCACCACAAGGTCCTAAGTGTCTAGATACTCTACCGTAAAAGAGATGGGTATAAAAAAAAGCTGTAACAAGGAAATGTGTAGGCAGGGTGCTTTTCAAATTAGAAGGGATTGCCTGACCCCGACGTGATTTGAAAACGCAACCTTCTGATCTGGAGTCAGACGCGCTACCTAGCGCCACGAGGCCCAGGATGTCATTGCTGTTACTGATCTAGTTGTTGATTCTAGGAATAAGGATTCCTGCTTTTCAAAATAGAAGGGATTGCCTGACCCCAACGTGATTTGAACACGCAACCTTCTGATCTGGAGTCAGACGCGCTACCGTTGCGCCACGAGGCCCAGGATGTCATTGCTGTTGCTGATCTAGTTGTTGATTCTAGGAATAAGGATTCCTGCTTTTCAAAATAGAAGGGATTGCTTGACCCCGACGTGATTTGAACACGCAATCTTCTGATCTGGAGTCAGACGCGCTACCATTGCACCACGAGGTCCACAAAAACATTTGCGTTGCTAATCTAGTTGTTGATTCTAGGAATAAGGATTCCTGCTTTTCAAAATAGAAGGGATTGCTTGACCCTGACGTGATTTGAACACGCAACCTTCTGATCTGAACTACAGTCTGTTTGCTAATCTAGCTGTTGTGCCACTAGGCCCAGAACGACATTACTGTTGCTGATCTAGTTGTTGAGTCTAGGAATAAGGATTCCTGCTTTTCAAAATAGAAGGGATTGCTTGACCCAGACGTGATTTGAACACGCAAACTTCTGATATGGAGTCAGACACGCTACCTTTGCACCACGAGGTCCTAAGTGTCTAGATACTCTACCGTAAAAGAGATGGGTATAAAAAAAAGCTGTAACAAGGAAATGTGTAGGCAGAGTAAGTAGGAGTAGGCAGGGTGCTTTTCAAATTAGAAGGGATTGCCTGACCCCGACGTGATTTGAAAACGCAACCTTCTGATCTGGAGTCAGACGCGCTACCTAGCGCCACGAGGCCCAGGATGTCATTGCTGTTGCTGATCTAGTTGTTGATTCTAGGAATAAGGATTCCTGCTTTTCAAAATAGAAGGGATTGCCTGACCCCGACGTGATTTGAACACGCAACCTTCTGATCTGGAGTCAGACGCGCTACCGTTGAACCACGAGGCCCAGGATGTCATTGCTGTTGCTGATCTAGTTGTTGATTCTAGGAATAAGGATTCCTGCTTTTCAAAATAGAAGGGATTGCTTGACCCCGACGTGATTTGAACACGCAATCTTCTGATTTGGAGTCAACAGCGCTACCGTTGTGCCACGAGGACCAGAACGACATCACTGTTGCTGATCTAGTTGTTGAGTCTAGGAATAAGGATTCCTGCTTTTCAAAATAGAAGGTATTGCTTGACCCCGACGTGATTTGAACACGCAACCTTCTGATCTGGAGTCAGACGCGCTACCGTTGCACCACGAGGTCCACAAAAACATTTGCGTTGCTAATCTAGTTGTTGATTCTAGGAATAAGGATTCCTGCTTTTCAGAATGGAAGGGATTGCTTGACCCTGACGTGATTTGAACACGCAACCTTCTGATCTGAACTACAGTCTGTTTGCTAATCTAGTTGTTGTGCCACTAGGCCCAGAACGACATTACTGTTGCTGATCTAGTTGTTGAGTCTAGGAATAAGGCTTCCTGCTTTTCAAAATAGAAGGGATTGCTTGACCCAGACGTGATATGAACACGCAAACTTCTGATATGGAGTGAGACGCGCTACCGTTGCGCCACGAGGCCCAGGACGTCGTTGCTGTTGCTGATCTAGTTGTTGAGTCTAGGAATAAGGATTCCTGCTTTTCAAAATAGAAGGGATTGCCTGACCCCGACGTGATTTGAACACGCAACCTTCTGATCTGGAGTCAGACGCTCTACCGTTGCGCCACGAGGCCAAGGATGTCATTGCTGTTGCTGATCTAGTTGTTGATTCTAGGAATAAGGATTCCTGCTTTTCAAAATAGAAGGGATTGCTTGACCCCGACGTGATTTGAACACGCAATCTTCTGATTTGGAGTCAAAAGCTCTACCATTGTGCCACGAGGACCAGAACGACATCGCTGTTGCTGATCTAGTTGTTGAGTCTAGGAATAAGGATTCCTGCTTTTCAAAACAGAAGTGATTGCTTGACCCCGACGTGATTTAAACACGCAACCTTCCGATCTGGAGTCAGATGCGCTACCTTTGCACCACGAGGTCCTGAGTGTCTAATTGCTCTACCTTAAAAGAGATGGGTATAAAAAAAGCTTGTGTTGCTGATCTAATTGTTGAGTCTAGCAGTAAGGATACCTGGTTATCACAAAGAAAGGTAGTTGCTCTACCTTTAAAGAGATGGGTATAAAAAAAGCTGTCACAAGGAAATGTGTAGGCAGAGTAAACTGGAATATGAAGAAGACAGTAAAGCGCCACGACATGATTTGAACATGCAACACCTTATGCTCTGGAGTCAGACGCGCTAGCGTTGCACCGTGAGGCCCAGGACAACATTATTGTTGCTGATCTAGTTGTTGAGTCTAGGAATAAGGATTCCTGCTTTTCAAAATAGAAGGGATTGCTTGACCCTGACGTGATTTGCACACGCAACCTTCTGATCTGGAGTCAGACACACTACCGTTGCGCCACGAGGTCCACAAAAACATTTGCGTTGCTAATCTAGTTGTTGATTCTAGGAATAAGGATTCCTGCTTTTCAAAATAGAAGGGATTGCTTGACCCTCACGTGATTTGAACACGCAACCTTCTGATCTGAACTACAGTCTGTTTGCTAATCTAGCTGTTGTGCCACTAGGCCCAGAACGACATTACTGTTGCTGATCTAGTTGTTGAGTCTAGGAATAAGGATTCCTGCTTTTCAAAATAGAAGGGATTGCTTGACCCAGACGTGATTTGAACACGCAAACTTCTGATATGGAGTCAGACACGCTACCTTTGCACCACGAGGTCCTAAGTGTCTAGATACTCTACCGTAAAAGAGATGGGTATAAAAAAAAGCTGTAACAAGGAAATGTGTAGGCAGAGTAAGTAGGAGTAGGCAGGGTGCTTTTCAAATTAGAAGGGATTGCCTGACCCCGACGTGATTTGACAACGCAACCTTCTGATCTGGAGTCAGACGCGCTACCTAGCGCCACGAGGCCCAGGATGTCATTGCTGTTGCTGATCTAGTTGTTGAGTCTAGGAATAAGGATTCCTGCTTTTCAAAATAGAAGGTATTGCTTGACCCCGACGTGATATGAACACGCAAACTTCTGATATGGAGTGAGACGCGCTACCGTTGCACCACGAGGCCCAGGACGTCGTTGCTGTTGCTGATCTAGTTGTTGAGTCTAGGAATAAGGCTTCCTGCTTTTCAAAATAGAAGGGATTGCTTGACCCAGACGTGATTTGAACACGCAAACTTCTGATATGGAGTCAGACACGCTACCTTTGCACCACGAGGTCCTAAGTGTCTAGATACTCTACCGTAAAAGAGATGGGTATAAAAAAAAGCTGTAACAAGGAAATGTGTAGGCAGAGTAAGTAGGAGTAGGCAGGGTGCTTTTCAAATTAGAAGGGATTGCCTGACCCCGACGTGATTTGAAAACGCAACCTTCTGATCTGGAGTCAGACGCGCTACCTAGCGCCACGAGGCCCAGGATGTCATTGCTGTTGCTGATCTAGTTGTTGAGTCTAGGAATAAGGATTCCTGCTTTTCAAAATAGAAGGAATTGCTTGACCCCGACGTGATTTGAACACGCAACCTTCTGATCTGGAGTCAGACGCGCTACCGTTGCGCCACGAGGTCCACAAAAACATTTGCGTTGCTAATCTAGTTGTTGATTCTAGGAATAAGGATTCCTGCTTTTCAGAATAGAAGGGATTGCTTGACCCTGACGTGATTTGAACACGCAACCTTCTGATCTGAACTACAGTCTGTTTGCTAATCTAGTTGTTGTGCCACTAGGCCCAGAACGACATTACTGTTGCTGATCTAGTTGTTGAGTCTAGGAATAAGGCTTCCTGCTTTTCAAAATAGAAGGGATTGCTTGACCCAGACGTGATATGAACACGCAAACTTCTGATATGGAGTCAGACGCGCTACCATTGCGCCACGAGGCCCAGGACGTCGTTGCTGTTGCTGATCTAGTTGTTGAGTCTAGGAATAAGGATTCCTGCTTTTCAAAATAGAAGGGATTGCCTGACCCCGACGTGATTTGAACACGCAACCTTCTGATCTGGAGTCAGACGCGCTACCGTTGCGCCACGAGGCCCAATATGTCATTGCTGTTGCTGATCTAGTTGTTGATTCAAGGAATAAGGATTCCTGCTTTTCAAAATAAAAGGGATTGCCTGACCCCGACGTGATTTGAACACGCAACCTTCTGATCTGGAGTCAGACACACTACCGTTGCTCCATGATGTCCACAATAACATTTGTGGGGATACCTGGTTATCACAAAGAAAGGTAGTTGCTCTACCTTTAAAGAGATGGGTATAAAAAAAGCTGTCACAAGGAAATGTGTAGGCAGAGTAAACATGAATATGAAGAAGACAGTAAAGCGCCACGACATGATTTGAACATGCAACACCTTATGCTCTGGAGTCAGACGCGCTAGCGTTGCACCGTGAGGCCCAGGACAACATTATTGTTGCGGATCTAGTTGTTGAGTCTAGGAATAAGGATTCCTGCTTTTCAAAATAGAAGGGACTGCTTGACCCCGACGTGATTTGAACACGCAACCTTCTGATCTGAGCTACAGTCTGTTTGCTAATCTAGTTGTTGTGCCACTAGGCCCAGAACGACATTACTGTTGCTGATCTAGTTGTTGAGTCTAGGAATAAGGCTTCCTGCTTTTCAAAATAGAAGGGATTGCTTGACCCAGACGTGATTTGAACACGGAACCTTCTGTTCTGGAATCAGACGCGCTACCTAGCGCCACGAGGCCCAAGATGTCATTGCTGTTGCTGATCTAGTTGTTGATTCTAGGAATAAGGATTCCTGCTTTTCAAAATAGAAGGGATTGCCTGACCCCAACGTGATTTGAACACGCAACCTTCTGATCTGGAGTCAGACGCGCTACCGTTGCTCCACGAGGCCCAGGATGTCATTGCTGTTGCTGATCTAGTTGTTGATTCTAGGAATAAGGATTCCTGCTTTTCAAAATAGAAGGGATTGCTTGACCCCGACGTGATTTGAACACGCAATCTTCTGATTTGGAGTCAACAGCGCTACCTTTGTGCCACGAGGACCAGAACGACATCACTGTTGCTGATCTTGTTGTTGAGTCTAGGAATAAGGATTCCTGCTTTTCAAAATAGAAGGTATTGCTTGACCCCGACGTGATTTGAACACGCAACCTTCTGATCTGGAGTCAGACGCGCTACCGTTGCGCCACGAGGTCCACAAAAACATTTGCGTTGCTAATCTAGTTGTTGATTCTAGGAATAAGGATTCCTGCTTTTCAAAATAGAAGGGATTGCTTGACCCTGACGTGATTTGAACACGCAACCTTCTGATCTGAACTACAGTCTGTTTGCTAATCTAGCTGTTGTGCCACTAGGCCCAGAACGACATTACTGTTGCTGATCTAGTTGTTGAGTCTAGGAATAAGGATTCCTGCTTTTCAAAATAGAAGGGATTGCTTGACCCAGACGTGATTTGAACACGCAAACTTCTGATATGGAGTCAGACACGCTACCTTTGCACCACGAGGTCCTAAGTGTCTAGATACTCTACCGTAAAAGAGATGGGTATAAAAAAAAGCTGTAACAAGGAAATGTGTAGGCAGAGTAAGTAGGAGTAGGCAGGGTGCTTTTCAAATTAGAAGGGATTGCCTGACCCCGACGTGATTTGAACACGCAACCTTCTGATCTGGAGTCAGACACACTACCGTTGCTCCATGATGTCCACAATAACATTTGTGGGGATACCTGGTTATCACAAAGAAAGGTAGTTGCTCTACCTTTAAAGAGATGGGTATAAAAAAAGCTGTCACAAGGAAATGTGTAGGCAGAGTAAACATGAATATGAAGAAGACAGTAAAGCGCCACGACATGATTTGAACATGCAACACCTTATGCTCTGGAGTCAGACGCGCTAGCGTTGCACCGTGAGGCCCAGGACAACATTATTGTTGCGGATCTAGTTGTTGAGTCTAGGAATAAGGATTCCTGCTTTTCAAAATAGAAGGGACTGCTTGACCCCGACGTGATTTGAACACGCAACCTTCTGATCTGAGCTACAGTCTGTTTGCTAATCTAGTTGTTGTGCCACTAGGCCCAGAACGACATTACTGTTGCTGATCTAGTTGTTGAGTCTAGGAATAAGGCTTCCTGCTTTTCAAAATAGAAGGGATTGCTTGACCCAGACGTGATTTGAACACGGAACCTTCTGTTCTGGAATCAGACGCGCTACCTAGCGTCACGAGGCCCAAGATGTCATTGCTGTTGCTGATCTAGTTGTTGATTCTAGGAATAAGGATTCCTGCTTTTCAAAATAGAAGGGATTGCCTGACCCCGACGTGATTTGAACACGCAACCTTCAGATCTGGAGTCAGACGCGCTACCGTTGCTCCACGAGGCCCAGGATGTCATTGCTGTTGCTGATCTAGTTGTTGATTCTAGGAATAAGGATTCCTGCTTTTCAAAATAGAAGGGATTGCTTGACCCCGACGTGATTTGAACACGCAATCTTCTGATTTAGAGTCAACAGCGCTACCTTTGTGCCACGAGGACCAGAACGACATCACTGTTGCTGATCTAGTTGTTGAGTCTAGGAATAAGGATTCCTGCTTTTCAAAATAGAAGGTATTGCTTGACCCCGACATGATTTGAACACGCAACCTTCTGATCTGGAGTCAGACGCGCTACCGTTGCGCCACGAGGTCCACAAAAACATTTGCGTTGCTAATCTAGTTGTTGATTCTAGGAATAAGGATTCCTGCTTTTCAAAATAGAAGGGATTGCTTGACCCAGACGTGATTTGAACACGCAAACTTCTGATATGGAGTCAGACACGCTACCTTTGCACCACGAGGTCCTAAGTGTCTAGATACTCTACCGTAAAAGAGATGGGTATAAAAAAAAGCTGTAACAAGGAAATGTGTAGGCAGAGTAAGTAGGAGTAGGCAGGGTGCTTTTCAAATTAGAAGGGATTGCCTGACCCCGACGTGATTTGAACACGCAACCTTCTGATCTGGAGTCAGACGCGCTACCGTTGCGCCACGAGGCCCAGGATGTCATTGCTGTTGCTGATCTAGTTGTTGATTCTAGGAATAAGGATTCCTGCTTTTCAAAATAGAAGGGATTGCTTGACCCCGACGTGCTTTGAACACGCAATCTTCTGATTTGGAGTCAACAGCGCTACCGTTGTGCCACGAGGACCAGAACGACATTTGCGTTGCTAATCTAGTTGTTGATTCTAGGAATAAGGATTCCTGCTTTTCAAAATAGAAGGGATTGCTTGACCCCGACGTGATTTGAACACGCAATCTTCTGATTTGGAGTCAACAGCGCTACCGTTGTGCCACGAGGACCAGAACGACATCACTGTTGCTGATCTAGTTGTTGAGTATAGGAATAAGGATTCCTGCTTTTCAAAATAGAAGGTATTGCTTGACCCTGACGTGATTTGAACACGCAACCTTCTGATCTGGAGTCAGACGCGCTACCGTTACGCCACGAGGCCCAGGATGTCATTGCTGTTGCTGATCTAGATGTTGATTCTAGGAATAAGGCTTCCTGCTTTTCAAAATAGAAGGGATTGCTTGACCCAGACGTGATATGAACACGCAAACTTCTGATATGGAGTCAGACGTGCTACCGTTGCGCCACGAGGCCCAGGACGTCGTTGCTGTTGCTGATCTAGTTGTTGAGTCTAGGAATAAGGATTCCTGCTTTTCAAAATAGAATGGATTGCCTGACCCCGACGTGATTTGAACATGCAACCTTCTGATCTGGAGTCAGACGCGCTACCTTTGGGCCACGAGGCCCAGGATGTCATTGCTGTTGCTGATGTAGTTGTTGAGTCTAGGAATAAGGATTCCTGCTTTTCAAAATAGAAGGTATTGCTTGACCCCGACGTGATTTGAACACGCAACCTTCTGATCTGGAGTCAGACGCGCTACCGTTGCGCCACGAGGTCCACAAAAACATTTGCGTTGCTAATCTAGTTGTTGATTCTAGGAATAAGGATTCCTGCTTTTCAAAATAGAAGGGATTGCTTGACCCTGACGTGATTTGAACACGCAACCTTCTGATCTGAACTACAGTCTGTTTGCTAATCTAGCTGTTGTGCCACTAGGCCCAGAACGACATTACTGTTGCTGATCTAGTTGTTGAGTCTAGGAATAAGGATTCCTGCTTTTCAAAATAGAAGGGATTGCTTGACCCAGACGTGATTTGAAGACGCAAACTTCTGATATGGAGTCAGACATGCTACCTTTGCACCACGAGGTCCTAAGTGTCTAGATACTCTACCGTAAAAGAGATGGGTATAAAAAAAAGCTGTAACAAGGAAATGTGTAGGCAGAGTAAGTAGGAGTAGGCAGGGTGCTTTTCAAATTAGAAGGGATTGCCTGACCCTGACGTGATTTGAAAACGCAACCTTCTGATCTGGAGTCAGACGCGCTACCTAGCGCCACGAGGCCCAGGATGTCATTGCTGTTGCTGATCTAGTTGTTGATTCTAGGAATAAGGATTCCTGCTTTTCAAAATAGAAGGGATTGCCTGACCCCGACGTGATTTGAACACGCAACCTTCTGATCTGGAGTCAGAAGCGCTACCGTTGCGCCACGAGGCCCAGGATGTCATTGCTGTTGCTGATCTAGTTGTTGATTCTAGGAATAAGGATTCCTGCTTTTCAAAATAGAAGGGATTGCTTGACCCCGACGTGATTTGAACACGCAATCTTCTGATTTGGAGTCAACAGCGCTACCGTTGTGCCACGAGGACCAGAACGACATCACTGTTGCTGATCTAGTTGTTGAGTCTAGGAATAAGGATTCCTGCTTTTCAAAATAGAAGGTATTGCTTGACCCCGACGTGATTTGAACACGCAACCTTCTGATCTGGAGTCAGACGCGCTACCGTTGCGCCACGAGGTCCACAAAAACATTTGCGTTGCTAATCTAGTTGTTGATTCTAGGAATAAGGATTCCTGCTTTTCAAAATAGAAGGGATTGCTTGTCCCAGACGTGATTTGAACACGCAAACTTCTGATATGGAGTCAGACACGCTACCTTTGCACCACGAGGTCCTAAGTGTCTAGATACTCTACCGTAAAAGAGATGGGTATAAAAAAAAGCTGTAACAAGGAAATGTGTAGGCAGAGTGCTTTTCAAATTAGAAGGGATTGCCTGACCCCGACGTGATTTGAAAACGCAACTTTCTGATCTGGAGTCAGACGCGCTACCGTTGCGCCACGAGGCCCAGGACATCGTTGCTGTTGCTGATCTAGTTGTTGAGTCTAGGAATAAGGATTCCTGCTTTTCAAAATAGAAGGGATTGCCTGATCCCGACGTGATTTGAACACGCAACCTTCTGATCTGGAGTCAGACGCGCTAGCTAGCGCCACGAGGCCCAAGATGTCATTGCTGTTGCTGATCTAGTTGTTGAGTCTAGGAATAAGGATTCCTGCTTTTCAAAATAGAAGGTATTGCTTGACCCCGACGTGATTTGAACACGCAACCTTCTGATCTGGAGTCAGACGCGCTACCGTTGCGCCACGAGGTCCACAAAAACAGTTGCGTTGCTAATCTAGTTGTTGATTCTAGGAATAAGGATTCCTGCTTTTCAAAATAGAAGGGATTGCTTGACCCTGACGTGATTTGAACACGCAACCTTCTGATCTGAACTACAGTCTGTTTGCTAATCTAGTTGTTGTGCCACTAGGCCCAGAACGACATTACTGTTGCTGATCTAGTTGTTGAGTCTAGGAATAAGGCTTCCTGCTTTTCAAAATAGAAGGGATTGCTTGACCCAGACGTGATATGAACACCTTAAAAGAGATGGGTATAAAAAAAGCTTGCGTTGCTGATCTAATTGTTGAGTCTAGCAGTAAGGATACCTGGTTATCACAAAGAAAGGTAGTTGCTCTACGTTTAAAGAGATGGGTATAAAAAAAGCTGTCACAAGGAAATGTGTAGGCAGAGTAAACTGGAATATGAAGAAGACAGTAAAGCGCCACGACATGATTTGAACATGCAACACCTTATGCTCTGGAGTCAGACGCGCTAGCGTTGCACCGTGAGGCCCAGGACAACATTATTGTTGCGGATCTAGTTGTTGATTCTAGGAATAAGGATTCCTGCTTTTCAAAATAGAAGGGATTGCTTGACCCCGACGTGACTTGAACACGCAACTTTCAGATCTGGAGTCAGACACGCTACCGTTGCTCCACAATGTCCACAATAACATTTGTGGGGATACCTGGTTATCACAAATAAAGGTAGTTGCTCTACGTTTAAAGAGATGGGTATAAAAAAAGCTGTCACAAGGAAATGTGTAGGCAGAGTAAACTGGAATATGAAGAAGACAGTAAAGCGCCACGACATGATTTGAACATGCAACACCTTATGCTCTGGAGTCAGACGCGCTAGCGTTGCACCGTGAGGCCCAGGACAACATTATTGTTGCGGATCTAGTTGTTGAGTCTAGGAATAAGGATTCCTGCTTTTCAAAATAGAAGGGACTGCTTGACCCCGACGTGATTCGAACACGCAACCTTCTGATCTGAACTACAGTCTGTTTGCTAATCTAGTTGTTGTGCCACTAGGCCCAGAACGACATTACTGTTGCTGATCTAGTTGTTGAGTCTAGGAATAAAGCTTCCTGCTTTTCAAAATAGACGGGATTGCTTGACCAAGACGTGATATGAACACACAAACTTCTGATATGGAGGCAGACGCGCTATCGTTGCGCCACGAGGCCCAGGACATCGTTGCTATTGCTGATCTAGTTGTTGAGTCTAGGAATAAGGATTCCTGCTTTTCAAAATAGAAGGGATTGCCTGACCCCGAGGTGATTTGAACACGCAACCTTCTGATCTGGAGTCAGACGCGCTACCGTTGCACCACGAGGCCCAGGATGTCATTGCTGTTGCTGATCTAGTTGTTGATTCTAGGAATAAGGATTCCTGCTTTTCAAAATAGAAGGGATTGCCTGACCCCGACGTGATTTGAACACACAACCTTCTGATCTGGAGTCAGACACGCTACCGTTGCACCACGAGGCCCAGGATGTCATTGCTGTTGCTGATCTAGTTGTTGATTCTAGGAATAAGGATTCCTGGTTTTCAAAATAGAAGGGATTGCCTGACCCCGACGTGATTTGAACACGCAACCTTCTGATCTGGAGTCAGACGTGCTACCGCTGCGCCACGAGGCCCAGGATGTCATTGCTGTTGCTGATCTGGTTGTTGATTTTAGGAATAAGGATTCCTGGTTTTCAAAATAGAAGGGATTGCCTGACCCCGACATGATTTGAACACGCAACCTTCTGATCTGGAGTCAGACGCGCTACCTAGCGCCACGAGGCCCAGGATGTCATTGCTGTTGCTGATCTAGTTGTTGATTCTAGGAATAAGGATTCCTGCTTTTCAAAATAGAAGGGATTGCTTGACCCTGACGTGATTTGAACACGCAACCTTCTGATCTGAACTACAGTCTGTTTGCTAATCTAGCTGTTGTGCCACTAGGCCCAGAACGACATCACTGTTGCTGATCTAGTTGTTGAGTCTAGGAATAAGGATTCCTGCTTTTCAAAATAGAAGGGATTGCTTGACCCAGACGTGATTTGAACACGCAAACTTCTGATATGGAGTCAGACACGCTACCTTTGCACCACGAGGTCCTAAGTGTCTAGATACTCTACCGTAAAAGAGATGGGTATAAAAAAAAGCTTTAACAAGGAAATGTGTAGGCAGAGTAAGTAGGAGTAGGCAGGGTGCTTTTCAAATTAGAAGGGATTGCCTGACCCCGACGTGATTTGAAAACGCAACCTTCTGATCTGGAGTCAGACGCGCTACCTAGCGCCACGAGGCCCAGGATGTCATTGCTGTTGCTGATCTAGTTGTTGATTCTAGGAATAAGGATTCCTGCTTTTCAAAATAGAAGGGATTGCCTGACCCCGACGTGATTTGAACACGCAACCTTCTGATCTGGAGTCAGACGCGCTACCGTTGCGCCACGAGGCCCAGGAAGTTATTGCTGTTGCTGATCTAGTTGTTGATTCTAGGAATAAGGATTCCTGCTTTTCAAAATAAAAGGGATTGCTTGACCCCGACGTGATTTGAACACGCAATCTTCTGATTTGGAATCAACAGCGCTACCGTTGTGCCACGAGGACCAGAACGACATCACTGTTGCTGATCTAGTTGTTGAGTCTAGGAATAAGGATTCCTGCTTTTCAAAATAGAAGGTATTGCTTGACCCCGACGTGATTTGAACACGCAACCTTCTGATCTGGAGTCAGACGCGCTACCGTTGCGCCACGAGGCCCAGGACGTCGTTGCTGTTGCTGTTGCTGATCTAGTTGTTGAGTCTAGGAATAAGGATTCCTGGTTTTCCAAACAGAAGGGATTGCTTGACCCCGACGTGATTTGAATACGCAACCTTCTATTCTGGTGTCAGACGCGCTAGCGTTGTGCCACGAGGCCCAGAACTGCAGTCTGTTTGCTAATCTAGTTGTTGTGCCACTAGGCCCAGAACGACATTACTGTTGCTGATCGTGAATCAAAATACTGTTGCTGATCTTTTCAAAATAGAAGGGATTGCCTGACCCCGACGTGATTTGAATACGCAACCTTCTATTCTGGTGTCAGACGCGCTAGCGTTGTGCCACGAGGCCCAGAACTGCAGTCTGTTTGCTAATCTAGTTGTTGTGCCACTAGTTGCTGATCTAGTTGTTGATTCTAGGAATAAGGATTCCTGCTTTTCAAAATAGAAGGGATTGCCTGACCCCGACGTGATTTGAACACACAACCTTCCGATCTGGAGTCAGATGCGCTACCGTTGCACCACGAGGTCTTGAGTGTCTAATTGCTCTACCTTAAAAGAGATGGGTATAAAAAAAGCTTGCGTTGCTGATCTAATTGTTGAGTCTAGCAGTAAGGATACCTGGTTATCACAAAGAAAGGTAGTTGCTCTACCTTTAAAGAGATAAAGGTATAAAAAAAGCTGTCACAAGGAAATGTGTAGGCAGAGTAAACTGGAATATGAAGAAGACAGTAAAGCGCCACAACATGATTTGAACATGCAACACCTTATGCTCTGGAGTCAGACGCGCTAGCGTTGCACCGTGAGGCCCAGGACAACTTTATTGTTGCTGATCTAGTTGTTGAGTCTAGGAATAAGGCTTCCTGCTTTTCAAAATAGAAAGGATTGCTTGACCCAGACGTGATTTGAACACGCAACCTTCTGATCTAGAGTCAGACACGCTACCGTTGCTCCACGATGTCCACAATAACATTTGTGGGGATACCTGGTTATCACAAAGAAAGGTAGTTGCTCTACCTTTAAAGAGATGGGTATAACACAACCTTCTGATCTGGACTCAGACGCGCTACGAGGCCTAGGATGTCATTGCTGTTGCTGATCTAGTTGTTGAGTCTAGGAATAAGGCTTCCTGCTTTTCAAAATAGAAGGGATTGCTTGACCCCGACGTGATTTGAACACGCAACCTTCTGATCAGGAATCAGATGCGCTACCGTTGCACCGCAAGGCCCAGGACAACATTACTGTTGCTGATCTAGTTGTTGAGTCTAGGAATAAGGCTTCCTGCTTTTCAAAATAGAAGGGATTGCTTGACCCAGACGTGATTTGAACACGCAAAATTCTGATATGAAGTCAGACGCGCTACCTTTGCACCACGAGGTCCTAAGTGTCTAGATACTCTACAGTAAAAGAGATGGGTATAAAAAAAGCTGTCACAAGGAAATGTGTAGGCAGAGTAAACTGGAATATGAAGAAGACAGTAAAGCGCCACGACATGATTTGAACATGCAACACCTTATGCTCTGGAGTCAGACGCGCTAGCGTTGCACCGTGAGGCCCAGGACAACATTATTGTTGCTGATCTAGTTGTTGAGTCTAGGAATAAGGATTCCTGCTTTTCAAAATAGAAGGGATTGCTTGACTCTGACGTGATTTGAACACGCAACCTTCTGATCTGGAGTCAGACACACTACCGTTGCTCCATGATGTCCACAATAACATTTGTGGGGATACCTGGTTATCACAAAGAAAGGTAGTTGCTCTACCTTTAAAGAGATGGGTATAAAAAAAGCTGTCACAAGGAAATGTGTAGGCAGAGTAAACATGAATATGAAGAAGACAGTAAAGCGCCACGACATGATTTGAACATGCAACACCTTATGCTCTGGAGTCAGACGCGCTAGCGTTGCACCGTGAGGCCCAGGACAACATTATTGTTGCGGATCTAGTTGTTGAGTCTAGGAATAAGGATTCCTGCTTTTCAAAATAGAAGGGACTGCTTGACCCCGACGTGATTTGAACACGCAACCTTCTGATCTGGAGTCAGACGCACTACCGTTGTGCCACGAGGCCCAGGATGTCATTGCTGTTGCTGATCTAGTTGTTGATTCTAGGAATAAGGATTCCTGCTTTTCAAAATAGAAGGGATTGCCTGACCCCGACGTGATTTGAACACGCAACCTTCTGATCTGGAGTCAGACGCACTACCGTTGCGCCACGAGGCCCAGGATGTCATTGCTGTTGCTGATCTAGTTGTTGATTCTAGGAATAAGGATTCCTGCTTTTCAAAATAGAAGGGATTGCTTGACCCAGACGTGATTTGAACACGCAAAATTCTGATATGAAGTCAGACGCGCTACCTTTGCACCACGAGGTCCTAAGTGTCTAGATACTCTACAGTAAAAGAGATGGGTATAAAAAAAGCTGTCACAAGGAAATGTGTAGGCAGAGTAAACTGGAATATGAAGAAGACAGTAAAGCGCCACGACATGATTTGAACATGCAACACCTTATGCTCTGGAGTCAGACGCGCTAGCGTTGCACCGTGAGGCCCAGGACAACATTATTGTTGCTGATCTAGTTGTTGAGTCTAGGAATAAGGATTCCTGCTTTTCAAAATAGAAGGGATTGCTTGACTCTGACGTGATTTGAACACGCAACCTTCTGATCTGGAGTCAGACACACTACCGTTGCTCCATGATGTCCACAATAACATTTGTGGGGATACCTGGTTATCACAAAGAAAGGTAGTTGCTCTACCTTTAAAGAGATGGGTATAAAAAAAGCTGTCACAAGGAAATGTGTAGGCAGAGTAAACATGAATATGAAGAAGACAGTAAAGCGCCACGACATGATTTGAACATGCAACACCTTATGCTCTGGAGTCAGACGCGCTAGCGTTGCACCGTGAGGCCCAGGACAACATTATTGTTGCGGATCTAGTTGTTGAGTCTAGGAATAAGGATTCCTGCTTTTCAAAATAGAAGGGACTGCTTGACCCCAACGTGATTTGAACACGCAACCTTCTGATCTGGAGTCAGACGCACTACCGTTGTGCCACGAGGCCCAGGATGTCATTGCTGTTGCTGATCTAGTTGTTGATTCTAGGAATAAGGATTCCTGCTTTTCAAAATAGAAGGGATTGCCTGACCCCGACGTGATTTGAACACGCAACCTTCTGATCTGGAGTCAGACGCACTACCGTTGCGCCACGAGGCCCAGGATGTCATTGCTGTTGCTGATCTAGTTGTTGATTCTAGGAATAAGGATTCCTGCTTTTCAAAATAGAAGGGATTGCTTGACCCCGACGTGATTTGAACACGCAACTTTCAGATCTGGAGTCAGACACGCTACCGTTGCTCCACAATGTCCACAATAACATTTGTGGGGATACCTGGTTATCACAAATAAAGGTAGTTGCTCTACGTTTAAAGAGATGGGTATAAAAAAAAGCTGTCACAAGGAAATGTGTAGGCAGAGTAAACTGGAATATGAAGAAGACAGTAAAGCGCCACGACATGATTTGAACATGCAACACCTTATGCTCTGGAGTCAGACGCGCTAGCGTTGCACCGTGAGGCCCAGGACAACATTATTGTTGCGGATCTAGTTGTTGATTCTAGGAATAAGGATTCCTGCTTTTCAAAATAGAAGGGATTGCTTGACCCCGACGTGATTTGAACACGCAACTTTCAGATCTGGAGTCAGACACGCTACCGTTGCTCCACAATGTCCACAATAACATTTGTGGGGATACCTGGTTATCACAAATAAAGGTAGTTGCTCTACGTTTAAAGAGATGGGTATAAAAAAAGCTGTCACAAGGAAATGTGTAGGCAGAGTAAACTGGAATATGAAGAAGACAGTAAAGCGCCACGACATGATTTGAACATGCAACACCTTATGCTCTGGAGTCAGACGCGCTAGCGTTGCACCGTGAGGCCCAGGACAACATTATTGTTGCGGATCTAGTTGTTGAGTCTAGGAATAAGGATTCCTGCTTTTCAAAATAGAAGGGACTGCTTGACCCCGACGTGATTCGAACACGCAACCTTCTGATCTGAACTACAGTCTGTTTGCTAATCTAGTTGTTGTGCCACTAGGCCCAGAACGACATTACTGTTGCTGATCTAGTTGTTGAGTCTAGGAATAAAGCTTCCTGCTTTTCAAAATAGACGGGATTGCTTGACCCAGACGTGATATGAACACACAAACTTCTGATATGGAGGCAGACGCGCTATCGTTGCGCCACGAGGCCCAGGACATCGTTGCTATTGCTGATCTAGTTGTTGAGTCTAGGAATAAGGATTCCTGCTTTTCAAAATAGAAGGGATTGCCTGACCCCGAGGTGATTTGAACACGCAACCTTCTGATCTGGAGTCAGACGCGCTACCGTTGCACCACGAGGCCCAGGATGTCATTGCTGTTGCTGATCTAGTTGTTGATTCTAGGAATAAGGATTCCTGCTTTTCAAAATAGAAGGGATTGCCTGACCCCGACGTGATTTGAACACACAACCTTCTGATCTGGAGTCAGACGCGCTACCGTTGCACCACGAGGCCCAGGATGACATTGCTGTTGCTGATCTAGTTGTTGATTCTAGGAATAAGGATTCCTGGTTTTCAAAATAGAAGGGATTGCCTGACCCCGACGTGATTTGAACACGCAACCTTCTGATCTGGAGTCAGACGTGCTACCGCTGCGCCACGAGGCCCAGGATGTCATTGCTGTTGCTGATCTGGTTGTTGATTTTAGGAATAAGGATTCCTGGTTTTCAAAATAGAAGGGATTGCCTGACCCCGACATGATTTGAACACGCAACCTTCTGATCTGGAGTCAGACGCGCTACCTAGCGCCACGAGGCCCAGGATGTCATTGCTGTTGCTGATCTAGTTGTTGATTCTAGGAATAAGGATTCCTGCTTTTCAAAATAGAAGGGATTGCCTGAGCCCGACGTGATTTGAACACGCAACCTTCTGATCTGGAGTCAGACGCGCTACCGTTGCGCCACAAGCTCCACAAAAACATTTGCGTTGCTAATCTAGTTGTTGATTCTAGGAATAAGGATTCCTGCTTTTCAAAATAGAAGGGATTGCTTGACCCTGACGTGATTTGAACACGCAACCTTCTGATCTGAACTACAGTCTGTTTGCTAATCTAGCTGTTGTGCCACTAGGCCCAGAACGACATCACTGTTGCTGATCTAGTTGTTGAGTCTAGGAATAAGGATTCCTGCTTTTCAAAATAGAAGGGATTGCTTGACCCAGACGTGATTTGAACACGCAAACTTCTGATATGGAGTCAGACACGCTACCTTTGCACCACGAGGTCCTAAGTGTCTAGATACTCTACCGTAAAAGAGATGGGTATAAAAAAAAGCTTTAACAAGGAAATGTGTAGGCAGAGTAAGTAGGAGTAGGCAGGGTGCTTTTCAAATTAGAAGGGATTGCCTGACCCCGACGTGATTTGAAAACGCAACCTTCTGATCTGGAGTCAGACGCGCTACCTAGCGCCACGAGGCCCAGGATGTCATTGCTGTTGCTGATCTAGTTGTTGATTCTAGGAATAAGGATTCCTGCTTTTCAAAATAGAAGGGATTGCCTGACCCCGACGTGATTTGAACACGCAACCTTCTGATCTGGAGTCAGACGCGCTACCGTTGCGCCACGAGGCCCAGGATGTTATTGCTGTTGCTGATCTAGTTGTTGATTCTAGGAATAAGGATTCCTGCTTTTCAAAATAAAAGGGATTGCTTGACCCCGACGTGATTTGAACACGCAATCTTCTGATTTGGAATCAACAGCGCTACCGTTGTGCCACGAGGACCAGAACGACATCACTGTTGCTGATCTAGTTGTTGAGTCTAGGAATAAGGATTCCTGCTTTTCAAAATAGAAGGTATTGCTTGACCCCGACGTGATTTGAACACGCAACCTTCTGATCTGGAGTCAGACGCGCTACCGTTGCGCCACGAGGCCCAGGACGTCGTTGCTGTTGCTGTTGCTGATCTAGTTGTTGAGTCTAGGAATAAGGATTCCTGGTTTTCCAAACAGAAGGGATTGCTTGACCCCGACGTGATTTGAATACGCAACCTTCTATTCTGGTGTCAGACGCGCTAGCGTTGTGCCACGAGGCCCAGAACTGCAGTCTGTTTGCTAATCTAGTTGTTGTGCCACTAGGCCCAGAACGACATTACTGTTGCTGATCGTGAATCAAAATACTGTTGCTGATCTTTTCAAAATAGAAGGGATTGCTTGACCCCGACGTGATTTGAACACGCAACCTTCTGATCTGGAGTCAGACGTGCTACCGCTGCGCCACGAGGCCCAGGATGTCATTACTGTTGCTGATCTAGTTGTTGAGTCTTGGAATAAGGCTTCCTGCTTTTCAAAATAGAAGGGATTGCTTGACCCAGACGTGATTTGAACACGCAAACTTCTGATATGGAGTCAGACACGCTACCTTTGCACCACGAGGTCATAAGTGTCTAGATACTCTACCGTAAAAGAGATGGGTATAAAAAAAAGCTGTAACAAGGAAATGTGTAGGAAGAGTAAGTAGGAGTAGGCAGGGTGCTTTTCAAATTAGAAGGGATTGCCTGACCCCGACGTGATTTGAAAACGCAACCTTCTGATCTGGAGTCAGACGCGCTACCTAGCGCCACGAGGCCCAGGATGTCATTGCTGTTGCTGATCTAGTTGTTGATTCTAGGAATAAGGATTCCTGCTTTTCAAAATAGAAGGGATTGCCTGACCCCGACGTGATTTGAACACACAACCTTCCGATCTGGAGTCAGATGCGCTACCGTTGCACCACGAGGTCTTGAGTGTCTAATTGCTCTACCTTAAAAGAGATGGGTATAAAAAAAGCTTGCGTTGCTGATCTAATTGTTGAGTCTAGCAGTAAGGATACCTGGTTATCACAAAGAAAGGTAGTTGCTCTACCTTTAAAGAGATGGGTATAAAAAAAGCTGTCACAAGGAAATGTGTAGGCAGAGTAAACTGGAATATGAAGAAGACAGTAAAGCGCCACAACATGATTTGAACATGCAACACCTTATGCTCTGGAGTCAGACGCGCTAGCGTTGCACCGTGAGGCCCAGGACAACTTTATTGTTGCTGATCTAGTTGTTGAGTCTAGGAATAAGGCTTCCTGCTTTTCAAAATAGAAGGGATTGCTTGACCCAGACGTGATTTGAACACGCAACCTTCTGTTCTGGAGTCAGACACGCTACCGTTGCTCCACGATGTCCACAATAACATTTGTGGGGATACCTGGTTATCACAAAGAAAGGTAGTTGCTCTACCTTTAAAGAGATGGGTATAACACAACCTTCTGATCTGGACTCAGACGCGCTACCGTTGCGCCACGAGGTCCACAAAAACATTTGCGTTGCTAATCTAGTTGTTGATTCTAGGAATAAGGATTCCTGCTTTTCAAAATAGAAGGGATTGCCTGACCCCGACGTGATTTGAACACACAACCTTCTGATCTAGAGTCAGACACGCTACCGTTGCTCCACGATGTCCACAATAACATTTGTGGGGATACCTGGTTATCACAAAGAAAGGTAGTTGCTCTACCTTTAAAGAGATGGGTATAACACAACCTTCTGATCTGGACTCAGACGCGCTACCGTTGCACCATGAGGCCTAGGATGTCATTGCTGTTGCTGATCTAGTTGTTGATTCTAGGAATAAGGATTCCTGCTTTTCAAAATAGAAGGGATTGCCTGACCCCGACGTGATTTGAACACGCAACCTTCTGATCTGGAGTCAGACGCACTACCGTTGTGCCACGAGGCCCAAGATGTCATTGCTGTTGCTGATCTAGTTGTTGATTCTAGGAATAAGGATTCCTGCTTTTCAAAATAGAAGGGATTGCCTGACCCCGACGTGATTTGAACACGCAACCTTCTGATCTAGAGTCAGACACGCTACCGTTGCGCCACGAGGCCCAGGATGTCATTGCTGTTGCTGATCTAGTTGTTGATTCTAGGAATAAGGATTCCTGCTTTTCAAAATAGAAGGGATTGCTTGACCCCGACGTGATATGAACACGCAAACTTCTGACATGGAGTCAGACGCGCTACCGTTGCGCCACGAGGCCCAGGACGTCGCTGCTGTTGCTGATCTAGTTGTTGAGTCTAGGAATAAGGATTCCTGCTTTTCAAAATAGAAGGGATTGAATGACCCCGACGTGATTTGAACACGCAATCTTCTGATTTGGAGTCAAAAGCGCTACCGTTGTGACCCAGACGTGATATGAACACGCAAACTTCTGATATGGAGTCAGACACACTACCGTTGCGCCACGAGGCCCAGGACGTCGTTGCTGTTGCTGATCTAGTTGTTGATTCTAGGAATAAGGATTCCTGTTTTTCAAAACAGAAGGGATTGCTTGACCCCGACGTGATTTGAATACGCAACCTTCTATTCTGGTGTCAGACGCGCTAGCGTTGTGCCACGAGGCCCAGAACTACAGTCTGTTTGCTAATCTAGTTGTTGTGCCACTAGGCCCAGAACGACATTACTGTTGCTGATCTAGTTGTTGAGTCTAGGAATAAGGATTCCTGCTTTTCAAAATAGAAGGGATTGCTTGACTCTGACGTGATTTGAACACGCAACCTTCTGATCTGGAGTCAGACACACTACCATTGCTCCATGATGTCCACAATAACATTTGTGGGGATACCTGGTTATCACAAAGAAAGGTAGTTGCTCTACCTTTAAAGAGATGGGTATAAAAAAAGCTGTCACAAGGAAATGTGTAGGCAGAGTAAACATGAATATGAAGAAGACAGTAAAGCGCCACGACATGATTTGAACATGCAACACCTTATGCTCTGGAGTCAGACGCGCTAGCGTTGCACCGTGAGGCCCAGGACAACATTATTGTTGCGGATCTAGTTGTTGAGTCTAGGAATAAGGATTCCTGCTTTTCAAAATAGAAGGGACTGCTTGACCCCAACGTGATTTGAACACGCAACCTTCTGATCTGGAGTCAGACGCACTACCGTTGTGCCACGAGGCCCAGGATGTCATTGCTGTTGCTGATCTAGTTGTTGATTCTAGGAATAAGGATTCCTGCTTTTCAAAATAGAAGGGATTGCCTGACCCCGACGTGATTTGAACACGCAACCTTCTGATCTGGAGTCAGACGCACTACCGTTGCGCCACGAGGCCCAGGATGTCATTGCTGTTGCTGATCTAGTTGTTGATTCTAGGAATAAGGATTCCTGCTTTTCAAAATAGAAGGGATTGCTTGACCCCGACGTGATTTGAACACGCAACTTTCAGATCTGGAGTCAGACACGCTACCGTTGCTCCACAATGTCCACAATAACATTTGTGGGGATACCTGGTTATCACAAATAAAGGTAGTTGCTCTACGTTTAAAGAGATGGGTATAAAAAAAAGCTGTCACAAGGAAATGTGTAGGCAGAGTAAACTGGAATATGAAGAAGACAGTAAAGCGCCACGACATGATTTGAACATGCAACACCTTATGCTCTGGAGTCAGACGCGCTAGCGTTGCACCGTGAGGCCCAGGACAACATTATTGTTGCGGATCTAGTTGTTGATTCTAGGAATAAGGATTCCTGCTTTTCAAAATAGAAGGGATTGCTTGACCCCGACGTGATTTGAACACGCAACTTTCAGATCTGGAGTCAGACACGCTACCGTTGCTCCACAATGTCCACAATAACATTTGTGGGGATACCTGGTTATCACAAATAAAGGTAGTTGCTCTACGTTTAAAGAGATGGGTATAAAAAAAGCTGTCACAAGGAAATGTGTAGGCAGAGTAAACTGGAATATGAAGAAGACAGTAAAGCGCCACGACATGATTTGAACATGCAACACCTTATGCTCTGGAGTCAGACGCGCTAGCGTTGCACCGTGAGGCCCAGGACAACATTATTGTTGCGGATCTAGTTGTTGAGTCTAGGAATAAGGATTCCTGCTTTTCAAAATAGAAGGGACTGCTTGACCCCGACGTGATTCGAACACGCAACCTTCTGATCTGAACTACAGTCTGTTTGCTAATCTAGTTGTTGTGCCACTAGGCCCAGAACGACATTACTGTTGCTGATCTAGTTGTTGAGTCTAGGAATAAAGCTTCCTGCTTTTCAAAATAGACGGGATTGCTTGACCCAGACGTGATATGAACACACAAACTTCTGATATGGAGGCAGACGCGCTATCGTTGCGCCACGAGGCCCAGGACATCGTTGCTATTGCTGATCTAGTTGTTGAGTCTAGGAATAAGGATTCCTGCTTTTCAAAATAGAAGGGATTGCCTGACCCCGAGGTGATTTGAACACGCAACCTTCTGATCTGGAGTCAGACGCGCTACCGTTGCACCACGAGGCCCAGGATGTCATTGCTGTTGCTGATCTAGTTGTTGATTCTAGGAATAAGGATTCCTGCTTTTCAAAATAGAAGGGATTGCCTGACCCCGACGTGATTTGAACACACAACCTTCTGATCTGGAGTCAGACGCGCTACCGTTGCACCACGAGGCCCAGGATGTCATTGCTGTTGCTGATCTAGTTGTTGATTCTAGGAATAAGGATTCCTGGTTTTCAAAATAGAAGGGATTGCCTGACCCCGACGTGATTTGAACACGCAACCTTCTGATCTGGAGTCAGACGTGCTACCGCTGCGCCACGAGGCCCAGGATGTCATTGCTGTTGCTGATCTGGTTGTTGATTTTAGGAATAAGGATTCCTGGTTTTCAAAATAGAAGGGATTGCCTGACCCCGACATGATTTGAACACGCAACCTTCTGATCTGGAGTCAGACGCGCTACCTAGCGCCACGAGGCCCAGGATGTCATTGCTGTTGCTGATCTAGTTGTTGATTCTAGGAATAAGGATTCCTGCTTTTCAAAATAGAAGGGATTGCCTGACCCCGACGTGATTTGAACACGCAACCTTCTGATCTGGAGTCAGACGCGCTACCGTTGCGCCACAAGCTCCACAAAAACATTTGCGTTGCTAATCTAGTTGTTGATTCTAGGAATAAGGATTCCTGCTTTTCAAAATAGAAGGGATTGCTTGACCCTGACGTGATTTGAACACGCAACCTTCTGATCTGAACTACAGTCTGTTTGCTAATCTAGCTGTTGTGCCACTAGGCCCAGAACGACATCACTGTTGCTGATCTAGTTGTTGAGTCTAGGAATAAGGATTCCTGCTTTTCAAAATAGAAGGGATTGCTTGACCCAGACGTGATTTGAACACGCAAACTTCTGATATGGAGTCAGACACGCTACCTTTGCACCACGAGGTCCTAAGTGTCTAGATACTCTACCGTAAAAGAGAT
This sequence comes from Rhinogobio ventralis, assembly GCA_039654625.1. NCBI lineage: Eukaryota > Metazoa > Chordata > Actinopteri > Cypriniformes > Gobionidae > Rhinogobio > Rhinogobio ventralis. Next base: position 40,792,482 of record CM077206.1, read on the forward strand.
GGGTATAAAAAAAAGCTTTAACAAGGAAATGTGTAGGCAGAGTAAGTAGGAGTAGGCAGGGTGCTTTTCAAATTAGAAGGGATTGCCTGACCCCGACGTGATTTGAAAACGCAACCTTCTGATCTGGAGTCAGACGCGCTACCTAGCGCCACGAGGCCCAGGATGTCATTGCTGTTGCTGATCTAGTTGTTGATTCTAGGAATAAGGATTCCTGCTTTTCAAAATAGAAGGGATTGCCTGACCCCGACGTGATTTGAACACGCAACCTTCTGATCTGGAGTCAGACGCGCTACCGTTGCGCCACGAGGCCCAGGATGTTATTGCTGTTGCTGATCTAGTTGTTGATTCTAGGAATAAGGATTCCTGCTTTTCAAAATAAAAGGGATTGCTTGACCCCGACGTGATTTGAACACGCAATCTTCTGATTTGGAATCAACAGCGCTACCGTTGTGCCACGAGGACCAGAACGACATCACTGTTGCTGATCTAGTTGTTGAGTCTAGGAATAAGGATTCCTGCTTTTCAAAATAGAAGGTATTGCTTGACCCCGACGTGATTTGAACACGCAACCTTCTGATCTGGAGTCAGACGCGCTACCGTTGCGCCACGAGGCCCAGGACGTCGTTGCTGTTGCTGTTGCTGATCTAGTTGTTGAGTCTAGGAATAAGGATTCCTGGTTTTCCAAACAGAAGGGATTGCTTGACCCCGACGTGATTTGAATACGCAACCTTCTATTCTGGTGTCAGACGCGCTAGCGTTGTGCCACGAGGCCCAGAACTGCAGTCTGTTTGCTAATCTAGTTGTTGTGCCACTAGGCCCAGAACGACATTACTGTTGCTGATCGTGAATCAAAATACTGTTGCTGATCTTTTCAAAATAGAAGGGATTGCTTGACCCCGACGTGATTTGAACACGCAACCTTCTGATCTGGAGTCAGACGTGCTACCGCTGCGCCACGAGGCCCAGGATGTCATTACTGTTGCTGATCTAGTTGTTGAGTCTTGGAATAAGGCTTCCTGCTTTTCAAAATAGAAGGGATTGCTTGACCCAGACGTGATTTGAACACGCAAACTTCTGATATGGAGTCAGACACGCTACCTTTGCACCACGAGGTCATAAGTGTCTAGATACTCTACCGTAAAAGAGATGGGTATAAAAAAAAGCTGTAACAAGGAAATGTGTAGGAAGAGTAAGTAGGAGTAGGCAGGGTGCTTTTCAAATTAGAAGGGATTGCCTGACCCCGACGTGATTTGAAAACGCAACCTTCTGATCTGGAGTCAGACGCGCTACCTAGCGCCACGAGGCCCAGGATGTCATTGCTGTTGCTGATCTAGTTGTTGATTCTAGGAATAAGGATTCCTGCTTTTCAAAATAGAAGGGATTGCCTGACCCCGACGTGATTTGAACACACAACCTTCCGATCTGGAGTCAGATGCGCTACCGTTGCACCACGAGGTCTTGAGTGTCTAATTGCTCTACCTTAAAAGAGATGGGTACAAAAAAAGCTTGCGTTGCTGATCTAATTGTTGAGTCTAGCAGTAAGGATACCTGGTTATCACAAAGAAAGGTAGTTGCTCTACCTTTAAAGAGATGGGTATAAAAAAAGCTGTCACAAGGAAATGTGTAGGCAGAGTAAACTGGAATATGAAGAAGACAGTAAAGCGCCACAACATGATTTGAACATGCAACACCTTATGCTCTGGAGTCAGACGCGCTAGCGTTGCACCGTGAGGCCCAGGACAACTTTATTGTTGCTGATCTAGTTGTTGAGTCTAGGAATAAGGCTTCCTGCTTTTCAAAATAGAAGGGATTGCTTGACCCAGACGTGATTTGAACACGCAACCTTCTGTTCTGGAGTCAGACACGCTACCGTTGCTCCACGATGTCCACAATAACATTTGTGGGGATACCTGGTTATCACAAAGAAAGGTAGTTGCTCTACCTTTAAAGAGATGGGTATAACACAACCTTCTGATCTGGACTCAGACGCGCTACCGTTGCGCCACGAGGTCCACAAAAACATTTGCGTTGCTAATCTAGTTGTTGATTCTAGGAATAAGGATTCCTGCTTTTCAAAATAGAAGGGATTGCCTGACCCCGACGTGATTTGAACACACAACCTTCTGATCTAGAGTCAGACACGCTACCGTTGCTCCACGATGTCCACAATAACATTTGTGGGGATACCTGGTTATCACAAAGAAAGGTAGTTGCTCTACCTTTAAAGAGATGGGTATAACACAACCTTCTGATCTGGACTCAGACGCGCTACCGTTGCACCATGAGGCCTAGGATGTCATTGCTGTTGCTGATCTAGTTGTTGATTCTAGGAATAAGGATTCCTGCTTTTCAAAATAGAAGGGATTGCCTGACCCCGACGTGATTTGAACACGCAACCTTCTGATCTGGAGTCAGACGCACTACCGTTGTGCCACGAGGCCCAAGATGTCATTGCTGTTGCTGATCTAGTTGTTGATTCTAGGAATAAGGATTCCTGCTTTTCAAAATAGAAGGGATTGCCTGACCCCGACGTGATTTGAACACGCAACCTTCTGATCTAGAGTCAGACACGCTACCGTTGCGCCACGAGGCCCAGGATGTCATTGCTGTTGCTGATCTAGTTGTTGATTCTAGGAATAAGGATTCCTGCTTTTCAAAATAGAAGGGATTGCTTGACCCCGACGTGATATGAACACGCAAACTTCTGACATGGAGTCAGACGCGCTACCGTTGCGCCACGAGGCCCAGGACGTCGCTGCTGTTGCTGATCTAGTTGTTGAGTCTAGGAATAAGGATTCCTGCTTTTCAAAATAGAAGGGATTGAATGACCCCGACGTGATTTGAACACGCAATCTTCTGATTTGGAGTCAAAAGCGCTACCGTTGTGACCCAGACGTGATATGAACACGCAAACTTCTGATATGGAGTCAGACACACTACCGTTGCGCCACGAGGCCCAGGACGTCGTTGCTGTTGCTGATCTAGTTGTTGATTCTAGGAATAAGGATTCCTGTTTTTCAAAACAGAAGGGATTGCTTGACCCCGACGTGATTTGAATACGCAACCTTCTATTCTGGTGTCAGACGCGCTAGCGTTGTGCCACGAGGCCCACAACTACAGTCTGTTTGCTAATCTAGTTGTTGTGCCACTAGGCCCAGAACGACATTACTGTTGCTGATCTAGTTGTTGAGTCTAGGAATAAGGCTTCCTGCTTTTCAAAATAGATGGGATTGCTTGACCCAGACGTGATTTGAACACGCAACCTTCTGATCTGAACTACAGTCTGTTTGCTAATCTAGTTGTTGTGCCACTAGGCCCAGAACGACATTACTGTTGCTGATCTAGTTGTTGAGTCTAGGAATAAGGCTTCCTGCTTTTCAAAATAGAAGGGATTGCTTGACCCAGACGTGATATGAAGACGCAAACTTCTGATATGAAGTCAGACGCGCTACCGTTGCGCCACGAGGCCCAGGACGTCGTTGCTGTTGCTGATCTAGTTGTTGAGTCTAGGAATAAGGATTCCTGCTTTTCAAAATAGAAGGGATTGCCTGACCCCGACGTGATATGAACACGCAAACTTCTGATATGGAGTCAGACACGCTACCGTTGCGCCACGAGGCCCAGGACGCCGTTGCTGTTGCTGATCTAGTTGTTGAGTCTAGGAATAAGGATTCCTGCTTTTCAAAATAGAATGGATTGCCTGACCCCGACGTGATTTGAACACGCAACCTTCTGATCTGGAGTCAGACGCGCTACCTTTGGGCCACGAGGGCCAGGATGTCATTGCTGTTGCTGATCTAGTTGTTGATTCTAGGAATAAGGATTCCTGGTTTTCAAAACAGAAGGGATTGCTTGACCCCGACGTGATTTGAATACGCAACCTTCTATTCTGGTGTCAGACGCGCTAGCGTTGTGCCACGAGGCCCAGAACTACAGTCTGTTTGCTAATCTAGTTGTTGTGCCACTAGGCCCAGAACGACATTACTGTTGCTGATCTAGTTGTTGAGTCTAGGAATAAGGCTTCCTGCTTTTCAAAATAGATGGGATTGCTTGACCCAGACGTGATTTGAACACGCAAACTTCTGATATGGAGTCAGACACGCTACCTTTGCACCACAAGGTCCTAAGTGTCTAGATACTCTACCGTAAAAGAGATGGGTATAAAAAAAAGCTGTAACAAGGAAATGTGTAGGCAGAGTAAGTAGGAGTAGGCAGGGTGCTTTTCAAATTAGAAGGGATTGCCTGACCCCGACGTGATTTGAAAACGCAACCTTCTGATCTGGAGTCAGACGCGCTACCTAGCGCCACGAGGCCCAGGACGTCGTTGCTGTTGCTGATCTAGTTGTTGAGTCTAGGAATAAGGATTCCTGCTTTTCAAAATAGAAGGGATTGCCTGACCCCGACGTGATTTGAACACGCAACCTTCTGATCTGGAGTCAGACGCGCTACCGTTGCGCCACGAGGCCCAGGATGTCATTGCTGTTGCTGATCTAATTGTTGATTCTAGGAATAAGGATTCCTGCTTTTCAAAATAGAAGGGATTGCTTGACCCCGACGTGATTTGAACACGCAATCTTCTGATTTGGAGTCAAAAGCGCTACCGTTGTGCCACGAGGACCAGAACGACATCACTGTTGCTGATCTAGTTGTTGAGTCTAAGAATAAGGATTCCTGCTTTTCAAAACAGAAGTGATTGCTTGATCCCGACGTGATTTAAACACGCAACCTTCCGATCTGGAGTCAGATGCGCTACCTTTGCACCACGAGGTCCTGAGTGTCTAATTGCTCTACCTTAAAAGAGATGGGTATAAAAAAAGCTTGTGTTGCTGATCTAATTGTTGAGTCTAGCAGTAAGGATACCTGGTTATCACAAAGAAAGGTAGTTGCTCTACCTTTAAAGAGATGGGTATAAAAAAAGCTGTCACAAGGAAATGTGTAGGCAGAGTAAACTGGAATATGAAGAAGACAGTAAAGCGCCACGACATGATTTGAACATGCAACTCCTTATGCTCTGGAGTCAGACGCGCTAGCGTTGCACCGTGAGGCCCAGGACAACATTATTGTTGCTGATCTAGTTGTTGAGTCTAGGAATAAGGATTCCTGCTTTTCAAAATAGAAGGGACTGCTTGACCCCGACGTGACTTGAACACACAACCTTCTGATCTGGAGTCAGACGCACTACCGTTGCGCCACGAGGCCCAGGACGTTGTTGCTGTTGCTGATCTAGTTGTTGAGTCTAGGAATAAGGATTCCTGCTTTTCAAAATAGAAGGGATTGCTTGACCCCGACGTGATTTGAACACGCAACTTTCAGATCTGGAGTCAGACACGCTACCGTTGCTCCACAATGTCCACAATAACATTTGTGGGGATACCTGGTTATCACAAATAAAGGTAGTTGCTCTACGTTTAAAGAGATGGGTATAAAAAAAGCTGTCACAAGGAAATGTGTAGGCAGAGTAAACTGGAATATGAAGAAGACAGTAAAGCGCCACGACATGATTTGAACATGCAACACCTTATGCTCTGGAGTCAGACGCGCTAGCGTTGCACCGTGAGGCCCAGGACAACATTATTGTTGCGGATCTAGTTGTTGAGTCTAGGAATAAGGATTCCTGCTTTTCAAAATAGAAGGGACTGCTTGACCCCGACGTGATTCGAACACGCAACCTTCTGATCTGAACTACAGTCTGTTTGCTAATCTAGTTGTTGTGCCACTAGGCCCAGAACGACATTACTGTTGCTGATCTAGTTGTTGAGTCTAGGAATAAAGCTTCCTGCTTTTCAAAATAGAAGGGATTGCTTGACCCAGACGTGATATGAACACACAAACTTCTGATATGGAGGCAGACGCGCTATCGTTGCGCCACGAGGCCCAGGACATCGTTGCTCTTGCTGATCTAGTTGTTGAGTCTAGGAATAAGGATTCCTGCTTTTCAAAATAGAAGGGATTGCCTGACCCCGAGGTGATTTGAACACGCAACCTTCTGATCTGGAGTCAGACGCGCTACCGTTGCACCACGAGGCCCAGGATGTCATTGCTGTTGCTGATCTAGTTGTTGATTCTAGGAATAAGGATTCCTGCTTTTCAAAATAGAAGGGATTGCCTGACCCCGACGTGATTTGAACACACAACCTTCTGATCTGGAGTCAGACGCGCTACCGTTGCACCACGAGGCCCAGGATGTCATTGCTGTTGCTGATCTAGTTGTTGATTCTAGGAATAAGGATTCCTGGTTTTCAAAATAGAAGGGATTGCCTGACCCCGACGTGATTTGAACACGCAACCTTCTGATCTGGAGTCAGACGTGCTACCGCTGCGCCACGAGGCCCAGGATGTCATTGCTGTTGCTGATCTGGTTGTTGATTTTAGGAATAAGGATTCCTGGTTTTCAAAATAGAAGGGATTGCCTGACCCCGACATGATTTGAACACGCAACCTTCTGATCTGGAGTCAGACGCGCTACCTAGCGCCACGAGGCCCGGGATGTCATTGCTGTTGCTGATCTAGTTGTTGATTCTAGGAATAAGGATTCCTGCTTTTCAAAATAGAAGGGATTGCCTGACCCCGACGTGATTTGAACACGCAACCTTCTGATCTGGAGTCAGACGCGCTACCGTTGCGCCACGAGGTCCACAAAAACATTTGCGTTGCTAATCTAGTTGTTGATTCTAGGAATAAGGATTCCTGCTTTTCAAAATAGAAGGGATTGCTTGACCCTGACGTGATTTGAACACGCAACCTTCTGATCTGAACTACAGTCTGTTTGCTAATCTAGCTGTTGTGCCACTAGGCCCAGAACGACATCACTGTTGCTGATCTAGTTGTTGAGTCTAGGAATAAGGATTCCTGCTTTTCAAAATAGAAGGGATTGCTTGACCCCGACGTGATTTGAACACGCAACTTTCAGATCTGGAGTCAGACACGCTACCGTTGCTCCACAATGTCCACAATAACATTTGTGGGGATACCTGGTTATCACAAATAAAGGTAGTTGCTCTACGTTTAAAGAGATGGGTATAAAAAAAGCTGTCACAAGGAAATGTGTAGGCAGAGTAAACTGGAATATGAAGAAGACAGTAAAGCGCCACGACATGATTTGAACATGCAACACCTTATGCTCTGGAGTCAGACGCGCTAGCGTTGCACCGTGAGGCCCAGGACAACATTATTGTTGCGGATCTAGTTGTTGAGTCTAGGAATAAGGATTCCTGCTTTTCAAAATAGAAGGGACTGCCTGACCCCGACGTGATTCGAACACGCAACCTTCTGATCTGAACTACAGTCTGTTTGCTAATCTAGTTGTTGTGCCACTAGGCCCAGAACGACATTACTGTTGCTGATCTAGTTGTTGAGTCTAGGAATAAAGCTTCCTGCTTTTCAAAATAGAAGGGATTGCTTGACCCAGACGTGATATGAACACACAAACTTCTGATATGGAGGCAGACGCGCTATCGTTGCGCCACGAGGCCCAGGACATCGTTGCTCTTGCTGATCTAGTTGTTGAGTCTAGGAATAAGGATTCCTGCTTTTCAAAATAGAAGGGATTGCCTGACCCCGAGGTGATTTGAACACGCAACCTTCTGATCTGGAGTCAGACGCGCTACCGTTGCACCACGAGGCCCAGGATGTCATTGCTGTTGCTGATCTAGTTGTTGATTCTAGGAATAAGGATTCCTGCTTTTCAAAATAGAAGGGATTGCCTGACCCCGACGTGATTTGAACACACAACCTTCTGATCTGAAGTCAGACGCGCTACCGTTGCACCACGAGGCCCAGGATGTCATTGCTGTTGCTGATCTAGTTGTTGATTCTAGGAATAAGGATTCCTGGTTTTCAAAATAGAAGGGATTGCCTGACCCCGACGTGATTTGAACACGCAACCTTCTGATCTGGAGTCAGACGTGCTACCGCTGCGCCACGAGGCCCAGGATGTCATTGCTGTTGCTGATCTGGTTGTTGATTTTAGGAATAAGGATTCCTGGTTTTCAAAATAGAAGGGATTGCCTGACCCCGACATGATTTGAACACGCAACCTTCTGATCTGGAGTCAGACGCGCTACCTAGCGCCACGAGGCCCAGGATGTCATTGCTGTTGCTGATCTAGTTGTTGATTCTAGGAATAAGGATTCCTGCTTTTCAAAATAGAAGGGATTGCCTGACCCCGACGTGATTTGAACACGCAACCTTCTGATCTGGAGTCAGACGCGCTACCGTTGCGCCACGAGGTCCACAAAAACATTTGCGTTGCTAATCTAGTTGTTGATTCTAGGAATAAGGATTCCTGCTTTTCAAAATAGAAGGGATTGCTTGACCCTGACGTGATTTGAACATGCAACCTTCTGATCTGAACTACAGTCTGTTTGCTAATCTAGCTGTTGTGCCACTAGGCCCAGAACGACATCACTGTTGCTGATCTAGTTGTTGAGTCTAGGAATAAGGATTCCTGCTTTTCAAAATAGAAGGGATTGCTTGACCCAGACGTGATTTGAACACGCAAACTTCTGATATGGAGTCAGACACGCTACCTTTGCACCACGAGGTCCTAAGTGTCTAGATACTCTACCGTAAAAGAGATGGGTATAAAAAAAAGCTTTAACAAGGAAATGTGTAGGCAGAGTAAGTAGGAGTAGGCAGGGTGCTTTTCAAATTAGAAGGGATTGCCTGACCCCGACGTGATTTGAAAACGCAACCTTCTGATCTGGAGTCAGACGCGCTACCTAGCGCCACGAGGCCCAGGATGTCATTGCTGTTGCTGATCTAGTTGTTGATTCTAGGAATAAGGATTCCTGCTTTTCAAAATAGAAGGGATTGCCTGACCCCGACGTGATTTGAACACGCAACCTTCTGATCTGGAGTCAGACGCGCTACCGTTGCGCCACGAGGCCCAGGATGTCATTGCTGTTGCTGATCTAGTTCTTGATTCTAGGAATAAGGATTCCTGCTTTTCAAAATAAAAGGGATTGCTTGACCCCGACGTGATTTGAACACGCAATCTTCTGATTTGGAATCAACAGCGCTACCGTTGTGCCACGAGGACCAGAACGACATCACTGTTGCTGATCTAGTTGTTGAGTCTAGGAATAAGGATTCCTGCTTTTCAAAATAGAAGGTATTGCTTGACCCCGACGTGATTTGAACACGCAACCTTCTGATCTGGAGTCAGACGCGCTACCGTTGCGCCACGAGGCCCAGGACGTCGTTGCTGTTGCTGTTGCTGATCTAGTTGTTGAGTCTAGGAATAAGGATTCCTGGTTTTCCAAACAGAAGGGATTGCTTGACCCCGACGTGATTTGAATACGCAACCTTCTATTCTGGTGTCAGACGCGCTAGCGTTGTGCCACGAGGCCCAGAACTGCAGTCTGTTTGCTAATCTAGTTGTTGTACCACTAGGCCCAGAACGACATTACTGTTGCTGATCGTGAATCAAAATACTGTTGCTGATCTTTTCAAAATAGAAGGGATTGCCTGACCCCGACGTGATTTGAAAACGCAACCTTCTGATCTGGAGTCAGACGCGCTACCTAGCGCCACGAGGCCCAGGATGTCATTGCTGTTGCTGATCTAGTTGTTGATTCTAGGAATAAGGATTCCTGCTTTTCAAAATAGAAGGGATTGCCTGACCCCGACGTGATTTGAACACACAACCTTCCGATCTGGAGTCAGATGCGCTACCGTTGCACCACGAGGTCTTGAGTGTCTAATTGCTCTACCTTAAAAGAGATGGGTATAAAAAAAGCTTGCGTTGCTGATCTAATTGTTGAGTCTAGCAGTAAGGATACCTGGTTATCACAAAGAAAGGTAGTTGCTCTACCTTTAAAGAGATGGGTATAAAAAAAGCTGTCACAAGGAAATGTGTAGGCAGAGTAAACTGGAATATGAAGAAGACAGTAAAGCGCCACGACATGATTTGAACATGCAACACCTTATGCTCTGGAGTCAGACGCGCTAGCGTTGCACCGTGAGGCCCAGGACAACTTAATTGTTGCTGATCTAGTTGTTGAGTCTAGGAATAAGGCTTCCTGCTTTTCAAAATAGAAGGGATTGCTTGACCCAGACGTGATTTGAACACGCAACCTTCTGTTCTGGAGTCAGACGCGCTACCTAGCGCCACGAGGCCCAAGATGTCATTGCTGTTGCTGATCTAGTTGTTGAGTCTAGGAATAAGGATTCCTGCTTTTCAAAATAGAAGGTATTGCTTGACCCCGACGTGATTTGAACACGCAACCTTCTGATCTGGAGTCAGACGCGCTACCGTTGCACCACGAGGTCCACAAAAACATTTGCGTTGCTAATCTAGTTGTTGATTCTAGGAATAAGGATTCCTGCTTTTCAAAATAGAAGGGATTGCCTGACCCCGACGTGATTTGAACACACAACCTTCTGATCTAGAGTCAGACACGCTACCGTTGCTCCACGATGTCCACAATAACATTTGTGGGGATACCTGGTTATCACAAAGAAAGGTAGTTGCTCTACCTTTAAAGAGATGGGTATAACACAACCTTCTGATCTGGACTCAGACGCGCTACCGTTGCACCATGAGGCCTAGGATGTCATTGCTGTTGCTGATCTAGTTGTTGATTCTAGGAATAAGGATTCCTGCTTTTCAAAATAGAAGGGATTGCCTGACCCCGACGTGATTTGAACACGCAACCTTCTGATCTGGAGTCAGACGCACTACCGTTGTGCCACGAGGCCCAAGATGTCATTGCTGTTGCTGATCTAGTTGTTGATTCTAGGAATAAGGATTCCTGCTTTTCAAAATAGAAGGGATTGCCTGACCCCGACGTGATTTGAACACGCAACCTTCTGATCTAGAGTCAGACACGCTACCGTTGCGCCACGAGGCCCAGGATGTCATTGCTGTTGCTGATCTAGTTGTTGATTCTAGGAATAAGGATTCCTGCTTTTCAAAATAGAAGGGATTGCTTGACCCCGACGTGATATGAACACGCAAACTTCTGATATGGAGTCAGACGCGCTACCGTTGCGCCACGAGGCCCAGGACGTCGTTGCTGTTGCTGATCTAGTTGTTGAGTCTAGGAATAAGGATTCCTGCTTTTCAAAATAGAAGGGATTGAATGACCCCGACGTGATTTGAACACGCAATCTTCTGATTTGGAGTCAAAAGCGCTACCGTTGTGACCCAGACGTGATATGAACACGCAAACTTCTGATATGGAGTCAGACACACTACCGTTGCGCCACGAGGCCCAGGACGTCGTTGCTGTTGCTGATCTAGTTGTTGATTCTAGGAATAAGGATTCCTGTTTTTCAAAACAGAAGGGATTGCTTGACCCCGACGTGATTTGAATACGCAACCTTCTATTCTGGTGTCAGACGCGCTAGCGTTGTGCCACGAGGCCCAGAACTACAGTCTGTTTGCTAATCTAGTTGTTGTGCCACTAGGCCCAGAACGACATTACTGTTGCTGATCTAGTTGTTGAGTCTAGGAATAAGGCTTCCTGCTTTTCAAAATAGATGGGATTGCTTGACCCAGACGTGATTTGAACACGCAACCTTCTGATCTGAACTACAGTCTGTTTGCTAATCTAGTTGTTGTGCCACTAGGCCCAGAACGACATTACTGTTGCTGATCTAGTTGTTGAGTCTAGGAATAAGGCTTCCTGCTTTTCAAAATAGAAGGGATTGCTTGACCCAGACGTGATATGAAGACGCAAACTTCTGATATGAAATCAGACGCGCAACCGTTGCGCCACGAGGCCCAGGACGTCGTTGCTGTTGCTGATCTAGTTGTTGAGTCTAGGAATAAGGATTCCTGCTTTTCAAAATAGAAGGGATTGCCTGACCCCGACGTGATATGAACACGCAAACTTCTGATATGGAGTCAGACACGCTACCGTTGCGCCACGAGGCCCAGGACGCCGTTGCTGTTGCTGATCTAGTTGTTGAGTCTAGGAATAAGGATTCCTGCTTTTCAAAATAGAATGGATTGCCTGACCCCGACGTGATTTGAACACGCAACCTTCTGATCTGGAGTCAGACGCGCTACCTTTGGGCCACGAGGGCCAGGATGTCATTGCTGTTGCTGATCTAGTTGTTGATTCTAGGAATAAGGATTCCTGGTTTTCAAAACAGAAGGGATTGCTTGACCCCGACGTGATTTGAATACGCAACCTTCTATTCTGGTGTCAGACGCGCTAGCGTTGTGCCACGAGGCCCAGAACTACAGTCTGTTTGCTAATCTAGTTGTTGTGCCACTAGGCCCAGAACGACATTACTGTTGCTGATCTAGTTGTTGAGTCTAGGAATAAGGCTTCCTGCTTTTCAAAATAGATGGGATTGCTTGACCCAGACGTGATTTGAACACGCAAACTTCTGATATGGAGTCAGACACGCTACCTTTGCACCACAAGGTCCTAAGTGTCTAGATACTCTACCGTAAAAGAGATGGGTATAAAAAAAAGCTGTAACAAGGAAATGTGTAGGCAGAGTAAGTAGGAGTAGGCAGGGTGCTTTTCAAATTAGAAGGGATTGCCTGACCCCGACGTGATTTGAAAACGCAACCTTCTGATCTGGAGTCAGACGCGCTACCTAGCGCCACGAGGCCCAGGACGTCGTTGCTGTTGCTGATCTAGTTGTTGAGTCTAGGAATAAGGATTCCTGCTTTTCAAAATAGGAGGGATTGCCTGACCCCGACGTGATTTGAACACGCAACCTTCTGATCTGGAGTCAGACGCGCTACCGTTGCGCCACGAGGCCCAGGATGTCATTGCTGTTGCTGATCTAATTGTTGATTCTAGGAATAAGGATTCCTGCTTTTCAAAATAGAAGGGATTGCTTGACCCCGACGTGATTTGAACACGCAATCTTCTGATTTGGAGTCAAAAGCGCTACCGTTGTGCCACGAGGACCAGAACGACATCACTGTTGCTGATCTAGTTGTTGAGTCTAAGAATAAGGATTCCTGCTTTTCAAAACAGAAGTGATTGCTTGATCCCGACGTGATTTAAACACGCAACCTTCCGATCTGGAGTCAGATGCGCTACCTTTGCACCACGAGGTCCTGAGTGTCTAATTGCTCTACCTTAAAAGAGATGGGTATAAAAAAAGCTTGTGTTGCTGATCTAATTGTTGAGTCTAGCAGTAAGGATACCTGGTTATCACAAAGAAAGGTAGTTGCTCTACCTTTAAAGAGATGGGTATAAAAAAAGCTGTCACAAGGAAATGTGTAGGCAGAGTAAACTGGAATATGAAGAAGACAGTAAAGCGCCACGACATGATTTGAACATGCAACTCCTTATGCTCTGGAGTCAGACGCGCTAGCGTTGCACCGTGAGGCCCAGGACAACATTATTGTTGCTGATCTAGTTGTTGAGTCTAGGAATAAGGATTCCTGCTTTTCAAAATAGAAGGGACTGCTTGACCCCGACGTGACTTGAACACACAACCTTCTGATCTGGAGTCAGACGCACTACCGTTGCGCCACGAGGCCCAGGACGTTGTTGCTGTTGCTGATCTAGTTGTTGAGTCTAGGAATAAGGATTCCTGCTTTTCAAAATAGAAGGGATTGCTTGACCCCGACGTGATTTGAATACGCAACCTTCTATTCTGGTGTCAGACGCGCTAGCGTTGTGCCACGAGGCCCAGAACTACAGTCTGTTTGCTAATCTAGTTGTTGTGCCACTAGGCCCAGAACGACATTGCTGTTGCTGATCTAGTTGTTGAGTCTAGGAATAAGGCTTCCTGCTTTTCAAAATAGAAGGGATTGCTTGACCCAGACGTGATTTGAACACGCAAACTTCTGATATGGAGTCAGACACGCTACCTTTGCACCACGAGGTCCTAAGTGTCTAGATACTCTACCGTAAAAGAGATGGGTATAAAAAAAAGCTGTAACAAGGAAATGTGTAGGCAGAGTAAGTAGGAGTAGGCAGGGTGCTTTTCAAATTAGAAGGGATTGCCTGACCCCGACGTGATTTGAAAACGCAACCTTCTAATCTGGAGTCAGACGCGCTACCTAGCGCCACGAGGCCCAGGATGTCATTGCTGTTGCTGATCTAGTTGTTGATTCTAGGAATAAGGATTCCTGCTTTTCAAAATAGAAGGGATTGCCTGACCCCGACGTGATTTGAACACGCAACCTTCTGTTCTGGAGTCAGACGCGCTACCATTGTGCCACGAGGCCCAGAACTACAGTCTGTTTGCTAATCTAGTTGTTGTGCCACTAGGCCCAGAACGACATTACTGTTGCTGATCTAGTTGTTGATTCTAGGAATAAGGCTTCCTGCTTTTCAAAATAGAATGGATTGCATGACCCAGATATGATTTGAAAACACAAACTTCTGATCTGGAGTCAGACGCGCTACCGTTGCACCACAAGGCCCAGGATTTTATTGCTGTTGCTGATCTAGTTGTTGATTCTAGGAATAAGGATTCCTGCTTTTCAAAAAAGAATGATTGCTTGACCCCGACGTGATTTGAACACGCAACCTTCTGATCTGGAGTCAGACGCGCTACCGTTGCACCACAAGGCCCAGGATGTCATTGCTGTTGCTGATCTAGTTGTTGATTCTAGGAATAAGGATTCCTGCTTTTCAAAAAAGAAGGGATTGCTTGACCCCGACGTGATTTGAACACGCAACCTTCTGATCTGGAGTCAGACGCGCTACCGTTGTGCCACGAGGCCCAGAACTACAGTCGGTTTGCTAATCTAGTTGTTGCGCCACGAGGCCCAGAACAACATTACTGTTGCTGATCTAGTTGTTGAGTCTAGGAATAAGGATTCCTACTTTTCAAAATAGAAGGGATTGCTTGACCCCAACGTGATTTGAACACAGAACCTTCTGATCTGGAGTCAGACGCGCTACCGTTGCGCCACGAGGTCCACAATAACATTTGTGTTGCTGAGTCTAGCAGTAAGGATACCTGGTTTTCACAAAGACCTAGCACTCAAAGCAGGGATTGCTTGACCCCCAACGTGATTTGAACGCGCAACCTTCTGATATGGAGTCAGACGCGCTGCAAAGGAAATGTGTAGGCAGAGTAAACTGGTACATGAAGAAGACAGTAAATTACCACGACACGATTTAAACATGCAACACCTTCTGACCAGAAGTCAGTCGCGCTACAGTTGTGTCACGAGACCCTGAAAAACATTACTGTTGCTGATCTAGTTGTTGAGTCTAGGAATAAGGATTCCTGCTTTTCTAAATAGAAGGGATTGCTTGACCCCGACGTGATTTGAATACGCAACCTTCTGATCTGGAGTCAGACGCACTACCGTTGTGCCACCAGGCCCAGAACTGCAGTCTGTTTGCTAATCTAGTTGTTGTGCCACTAGGCCCAGAACGACATTACTGTTGCTGATCTAGTTGTTGAGTATAGGAAAAAAGCTTCCTGCTTTTCAAAATAGAAGGGACTGCTTAACCCCGACGTGATTTGAACACGCAACCTTCTGATCTGGAGTCAGACGTGCTACCGTTGCACAACGAGGTCCTGAGTGTCTAGTTGCTCTACCTTTAAAGAGATGGGTATAAAAAGTAACATGCAACACCTTATGATCTGGAGTCAGACGCGCTACCGTTGCACCACGAGGCCTAGGACGACATTGCGTTTGCTGATCTAGTTGCTGAGTCTAGGAATAAGGATTCCTGCTTTTCAAAATAGAAGGGATTGCTTGACCCCGATGTGATTTGAACACGCAAACTTCTGATCTGGAGTCAGACACGCTACCGTTCTGCCACGAGGCCCAGAACGACAGTGGGTCTGATCTGGAGTCAGACGCGCTACCGTTGCACCACAAGGTCCAGAATGACATTGTTGTTGCTGATCTAGTTGCTGAGTCTAGGAATAAGGATTCCTGATTTTCAAAATAGAAGGGATTGCTTGACCCCTGGTATATGAAGAAAACAGTAAATTACCACGACATGATTTGAACATGCAACACCTTCTGATCTGGAGTCAGACGCGCTACCGTCGCACCGCGAGGCCCAGGACGACATTGCGTTTGCTGATCTAGTTGCTGAGTCTAGGAATAAGGATTCCTGCTTTTCAAAATAGAAGGGATTGCTTGACCCCGACGTGATTTGAACACTCAACCTTCTGATCTGGTAAACCCCATTTTTGGGTGAACTATCCCAAATACTTAATACCACTGTCCTAATTAATCTTAAAAAAGTATATTGTTATCTCTTGTTATGTGTTATTTTTTAAAAAGGGAGAGGCTTCAATAAAAGGGTTATCAGAGCATTTTTCAATCATAGGAGAAAATGTTACATTATTTATAGCATTAATTAATCCTGAAATATTGTAATTATTGGATACAGATATAAAATATGAACATTTTGTACCGGGCCAAATAATTTCTTACTCTGGGCCTGAGTAATGAATCATGCATAACACAAAGTAGTTTAGAAGTTGAGTCTAACAATGCCAAACACCTGCTTAGAAACGCCATACTTCTGTCCATTCAGTAAATACACCATAAAAGGGGAAAAGAAGTCCTGTGCTTGCTTTCAGAGAGTCCTCTGGCAGTCTCATTCTGAGGGGGTTCTAATGCTGAGCCGGTAACACATTTGGAGCTTAACAGACACAGAAGCACAGCATTTTCTTGACAGAACCCATTACACAAAGGCATTTATTAACATAATCAATGTATCCACTCAACGATTCAATGAAGACGATGAACCGAAGATACTCTGTGCTCCTTTCAGTATTTATCTGTCAAGTTTATACCATGCTGGCTCAGGTGAGTGATATTCATTATGTGTTTTATAAATAACAGAACCTAGAATAGAAGTGTTGCTTTGAAAAACTAGTGCTTTGTTTTTGTGTAATTTAAAAAAATGTATCCTGAAAAAGAGCTAAGAGTAGGAGTTCACTATGATATTTACTGCAAGCCAACTAACAGACTAATGACAAGAAGCAGTTCTGCAGAAATTATGTTCAATTCAATTGCTTAAATCATGTTTCAGTACAAAGGAGTTCATTCAGAGTAGTAGGTCCAGGGTTAAAGCTAAACGCCTGTGTACCTCACTGTATTTTAGTCACTCTTTTATGATTATAATGCTGAATAAGATGATGGTATCAAATTATTCACAAGCTACTCTAAAAGTATCTTTCATTGTAAATGCATCTGAATTTGTAGAAAACCTAACAGCAGCACTAGTCCAGTTTTTTCTTGAATGATAAAATATACCAAAATAAGTCAGTATATTCTTAGGTTCTTGTCTTTGAAATGGGGGCATTATAAAATCTTGAAACAAAATTGCCGTCTGCCAGACTGTAGGCTTACTGTGACTATTGCACGTGTTTATCTGCACTAGTCCACACAACCGCTCTATTCAGAGCGTTCAGAGGGATCTGAGGATAAACAACATGGAATGTTTTGATGTTCCCTTAAAGAGAACAGCTTCTGTTACTGACCCTCGCAGCTAATGTGTCTCCAACACTGCTGCTCTATCAGTCAGCCAGGTGCTTTTACAGGAAGGTCAAATATTTATTCTGCTTACATAAGTCCTGTGAGATGAAAACATGAAATTAAAAAAGGAACACACAGAGCCCTTCCCCTCAGTAACAGCCAACGAGAGGGAAGGATCATCTTACACTCAAGTTACAATTGATCGTCATCGTGACTGGCAGATAAAGAATGAAATCTTCACATGAGTTTGTTGATTATCAAAATAAAAATAAAAAAACTCAAGAACTCAAAAAGAGGGTTTGGTAGGATCTCAAAATAGCAACATTCAAGGTCCTAGTGGATACGACGAGTGGAACTCAAGCGGCGTGTGTGCTATATCTGTGTTATTAGACTAGAAAGGGAAATCTTTGACATTAGCTTGACACATTTTTAAATGATTTTAGAAGCTTTAGATTAATATACAGGTTATACAGGTCATATTGATTGATGGATGGACAGACAGATCTGCATATTTGCAATGGTTGAGAGTTGTCTTTTTGAATATGCAATAACAGAAATAACATCTGTTACTTTACATCTGAGATGAAGGCCTATTTTCCAGACCATGTTTTCAGATTTGTCATACTCTATGTATTACTCTCCTGAAGGAGTTTTGGTTCCTTGCCACCGTCGCCTTTGTCTTTTGGCTTGCTCAGTTGGGGACACTAAATATTCAGCTATATCACTGATCTGCCCGCACATCACCGTTTTCTCCAGAGCGGCTGTACAGCCGAATCAGATTCTGTTCATTATTTTCCTGTTTAACACTGTGAAGCTGCTTTGAAACAATCGGCATTATAAAAAGCACTATATAAATAAAGGTGACGTGACTTGACTTGTTTGCAGGCTCTTGTAATGAAAACCTGTGGACGAATCCATGAGAGAGGGTTGATGGAAATATAGAAGTACAGTTATTATCAATCCTTTGTTTTGCTTTTTACAGTAAGCCCGGCGACTAACCCACTTGAGACATTCTACTAACTATGAGTAACTGTACAACTCCATGTCAACTAGCAGTCATTAGAGTATTAGTAACTGACTGCTTAATATCTACTGACACTTTATTCTGATGCTCCCAACAGACATTCGACTGACTAACTTTGCAACATGTCAGTTTATTCGAACTCATACCATAACCTAACAGTTTACTAACACAAATTAGCATTGTAAGAGGGTTAAAGATAAAGCAGACTGGAGAATAAAAGCATGATGTTATTGCAATATTTGAAATTAAGCAGATCAACAGAACAAAATCATCAATTCCTTAATTTTAGCACATCTTAGTCATCAATCAATACGACTAAGCTTGATACTTGCATGTCTTGATGGTTTAACAGAGAATGTCCTGATGCAGTTTGTTGAGGTTTCAGTGGATCTTTGCTGGAAGCTGTATTGATGAGACAGAGAACCGGTTTGATTCTGAGGGACTTTGATGAATGAAAAAACAAGGCCTAAACCTGAACCTTTGTGTTCTTAGACAGTGATCCTTAAACAGGTTTACAAAATCTTATAATATTACTATGGACAGTTACTGGAGTTAGTAACACATTCAAGTAAATTACAGCAGACATGGTTTACCTGAAACCTTGATTAACCAAGTACGGTAGTTTTAGAGTTTGGCTTAATACACAGGCAAAACATTACAAACTAACATATAAGATGGTGAAACTGAATGCTTACACATTTCCATTTGATCTCAAGTGGTTATATATGATGCATAGGAATAAAAATGGCTTATTTGTGTGTTTAAGAGTGAATAAAGTTCAATTCTGTCTAAATTCTTTTGGGTCGCATCTTATCTTGATGATGTTTCTTTGCTGCTATGATAAGCAGAGGGCCGGTTCTGAATCTGATTCACAGACACCCCGGCGCCGGTTCACTTGTTCAGCGAGGGGTCTTGCGGATACTTTATGAAATGTAACGTCTGATCTGTTTTAGGCACTACAGCCTGTTTTTACTGTACTGGATGCTACCGTATGGAACTGAACATATGCTATATCGCCAAAAGTATTGGGACACCCCTCCAAATCCCTGAGTTCAGGTGTTCAATCCCTTCATGGCCACAGGTGTATAAATCAAGCACTAGGCATGCAGACGCTTCTACAAACATTTGTGAAAGAATGGGTCGCTCTGAGTGACCAATCACGCTTCTCTGTCTGCCAATCCCATGGACGAGTCTGGGTTTGGCGGTTGCCAGGGGAACGGGACTTGCCTGACTGCATTGTGCCAAGTGTAAAGTGTGGTGGAGGGGGGATTATGGGGTGGGGTTGTTTTTCAAGGGTTGGGCTTGGCCCCTTAGTTCCAGTGAAAGGAACTCTTAATGCTTCAGCATACCAAGACATTTTGGACAATTTCATGCTCCCAACTTTGTGGGAACAGTTTGGGGACGGCCCCTTCCTGTCCCAACATGACTGCGCTCCAGTGCACAAAGCGTCGGTACATAAAGACATGGATGAGCGAGTTTGGTGTGGAGGAACTTGACTGGCCTGCACAGAGTCCTGACCTCATCCCGATAGAACACCTTTCATCAGGGTTGGAGAAGATGAAAGGAGCGAGGACTTAATAATGCAGATGAATGGGTTTTAATAATAATAATAAAATAAAACAAGACAAACAAGACTTGGACTTGGCACAAGGAGCAGGGAAACACGACGCACATTCAACGGGTAACAGATGATGACGATCCAGCACAGGACTGTAAACACAAGGAGAATTAAAGCTGCAAGCTGCGATGAAAGGGCCCTCGCACACGGGAGCACCGCCACCCGGTGGCCTCGGGAAAACAGCCAATAGTGGGCGACATGCATTTAAGCCGGTAAATATAGGAGAAATATGGCAAAGTCACTACAATGTGCCACATTTCCTGCTGCCAGCAGGTGGCGCTTTGACTATAACTGAATATTGGCATGTAATTGTCTTCAGGCCAGGACTATTATCAAACAAGTGAAGTTTGGGGCACATCGGACATTGCATGCCTGAGTTACAACAACTTCCTGTTTCGTGGTGTTAATCGCATACGTTAGCACTTAGCCATTAGTTGTATGATTAAATGTGTTTCTAGCATGTTTGGTACTTCATGGCATATTTAAATGAGTCTCTGGGAGTGAATTACAGTTTAACGCATGCCATTTCCTGTTGCCAGCAGGTGGCGCTTTGACTATAACTGAATATTGTCATGTAGATGTCTTCAGGCCAGGACTATTATCAAACATATGAAGTTTGGGGCAGATCGGACATTGTATGCCTGAGTTACAACAACTTCCTGTTTCGTGGCATTAATCGTATACGTTAGCACTTAGCCATGTGTTGTATGATTTAATGTGTTTCTACCATGTTTGCTAGTTCATGGCATATTTAAATGAGTTTCTGGGAGTGAATTATAGTGTAAAGCATGCCATTTCCTGTTTCCAGCAGGTGGCGCTATGACTAACTGAATATTGGCATGTAGATGTCTTCAGGACAGGACTCTTATCAAACATGTGAAGTTTGGGCCAGATCGGACATTGTATGCCTGAGTTACAACAACTTAATGTTTCATGGCAAAACAACGAACTTTGTGATGTCGCCACGGACACACCCTCCAGGGAAAACTCCAGATCTTCACAGTTTAACATCACCAAGGCCTTAAGATTAGACTGACCTAATATGATGTTGTTCTGGTTAAATCTCAATGAGGAGTTAATCACAGTGTAAAGCATGACATTTCCTGTTGCCTGCAGGTGGCGCTATGACTGTCACTGAATATTGGCGTGTAGATGTGTTCAGGTCGGGACTCTTATCAAACATGTGAAGTTTGGGCCAGATCGGACATTGTATGCTCGAGTTACAACAACTTCCTGTTTCATGGCGAAACATCGAACTTTAACAGGCCGCCACGGACACGCCCTCCAGGGAAAACTCAAGATAATTTAACGTTGCAAAGGCCTTTAGATTAGACTGTGCAACTATGATGATGATCTGATTAAATCTCTAGGAGGAGTTTGTTAAAGTACAACGTGTGGAAATGGCAAAATTTGCAACAATATTGCAAAGAATATAAAAAATATCTCACTTCCTGTTGGTTTTCAGATTTCGTACCAGGAGACTTTTTTGTAGGCATTGGGCTGTTACATGTGTCTACCGAATTTCAAACCTGTACATGAAACGTAGTGGGAGGGGCAGTTCGTTGAAATTTTGTAGGTGGCGCTATCGAGTCATTTTGCCACGCCTAATTCTGAAACCCATAACAGACGTAAATTTTCGCCACTTCTGACGCGTGTGCAAAGTTTCATGAGTTTTCGAGCGTGTTTAGGCCCCCAAAAAAGCGACTCATTTGGGAGAATAATAATAATAATAATAATAAACAGAGCAATTCCAATAGGGTCCTCACACCATCGGTGCTCGGGCCCTAATAAATAGGGAGCAAACAAAAGAGGGTAACGAGGGAAGACAGGTGGGGCGGGGTTAGACAATAGACATAAGAGCACATGGCACAAAGAAACACATGACAAGCCATGTGCTCACACCAAACATGACAAAACACATGAGCACATGGCCAGCAAACACAAAATCACAAGCCATGTGCCCAAACAAAACATGACACGAAAGCACGCAGCCAGTGAAAAAACACCAGCTGCGTGCTACACAACACAAAACATGAAAACACAAACCGTGTGCTACACAAAACACATGGACAGAAGAACGCACGCTCACACGACAAGACAGAGTGAATGCTCATTCCGTGCGCTCACGACACAAGACAAACAAGCGGAGCATTAATGTCCGAATCCCAACACAAAACCGAAACCAAACTAGACCGAAGTGCTGGGATCCGAACACCACGCTCTGCACAAGGACAGAAGAGCACGCTCGAAGCTGCACGCTCACACAAGACGAACAATACAGGAGTGTCAGGGCTCTGTCAAAAAACCAAGAGTAAGCTAGAACGAAGTGACAGAACCCTGACACCTTTGGGATGAATTAGAGCGGAGACTGCGAGCCAGGCCTTCTCGTCCAACATCAGTGCCTGACCTCACAAATGCGCTTCTAGAAGAATGGTCAAAAATTCCCATAAACACACTCCTAAACCTTGTGGAAAGCATTCCCAAAAGAGCTGAAGCTGTTATAGCTGCAAAGGGTGGACCAACTCCATATTAAACCCTACGGATTAAGAATGGGATGCCATTAAAGTTCATGTGCATGTAAATGCTGGCGTCCCAAAACTTTTGGCAATATAGTGTATTTTGCAAATTCTCAGGACTGTGTTTTAATTTTTTCTCAGGACTGTCCCAGTAAGCAAGAACTACAGAACTCAATTCAACAGGCACACAAACTGCTTTCATCACAGGAAGCTTCATATTTGCAGAGTCTTCGTACTTTGAGGAAGAAACTCAACCTACTGCATGACACTGTCGCACGCCTGCCTGCTAAACCAAAGAACTGTGAGTAAAGGACACCTGAATAACACATGACACATGCTTAACTTAAAGGGGTCATGAACTGGCTTTTATTTTTTTATACTGTTGTCTGAGGTCTACTTGTGACGTTTGCGTGGTTTTTACATTCAAAAACATCATAATGAATCAGTAATAGGCTATTTTCTGCCCTGGTTTTGAGCCTCTCTCAAGGCACGCTCGGTTTTAATGGGCGTGCCGCACTGAAGACTTGGAAGGAAACGCCCACGGCTATGATTGGATAAGCTTTGCATATTATAATGAGCTTCGGCTCCCCGGTGAGTACACGTGAGGAATTGTTTTAAAAGCGTGTGGAGAAACGCCAACCGGAATGATTCGCCCCACAGACAATCAAACAATGATTTATCTCTCATCCACGCGCAATTAATATGAATGTTATTTTACATTACTTGGCCCGCCCGATCGGTGGATATAAGCGCGAACCGTGCATCACACACACACACACACACGCGAGCGCGCCAAGTACGGTGCAGAGAGCAAAAACTTCCGCGATTGTATTTTTCCTTCAAATATCAAGTCAAGAGAGTGAACAACGCACATCCCCGGGACGTTGGGCTTTGCGAGCCCTGTGACAGCGTGGTAAGTTATGTTTAGTTAGACATGTACACGATGTAACATTGTATTTGATCTGTAACAATGCTTTGATATGTGACAATACTTTCACATATAAAAAAACATGTTTTACTCACATAAGTGTGTTGCACCATTCCTGTCGGATCCAATATAGAAGGCACAGCATTGTGTTTTAATCTCAATCTGACTGCAAATCCAATATCGACCTGTGTCTTGTTTTCAAACGATTCCGCGGTGAAATGAAGCGAGCAAATGCGCAATGACTTCCCCCGTGAGCTGGAACTTCATTAAAAATAAAGTTCAACCACTCATTTCTAATATTAGAATCCGAAGAAGTTTATGCAGCAACGGTGTTCTTCCACAACCAGGCACAGCGCAATATATTGCTGTCTTCGGCATGTTTACAGCACAGTAGCGTGATCAGTTTAGTGAGCCGGTGGGCGGGGCTACAGAAGCAGGCGTACACATTTATCTGTAGAGGCGGCATTTCCCCTTCTATTACGTCATAGATCAGTATATATCTGAGAGCTCGCGTTTTCTGGGCCTGGTGTCTATAAAAGCTTTTCTTTGACGAACTAGGACGTTTTCAGCTCTGAAACTTACAGGATATTCTTATATTACCATGACCTTTTATATATCAAAGGCTCAAGGGAAAGTTGATTTCTCAATTCATCACCCCTTTAATTTAAAGTAACTCTTAACACAACTTTTTTTGTTATCTTCAACAGTCACTTGCCCTAACCTGGACACTCCTGTCAATGGCAGAAAGCTGGGGAAAGCTCTGCTCCCCGGCCATGAAGTGCACTTCCTCTGTGATGTGGGCTATGAGCTGCTGGGCTCAGAGACGAGGCAGTGTAAAGACTCACTCAGCTGGAGCGGTCAGCAGCCCATCTGCAAAGGTGTCAGGAGTTAAACTGTCCTTCATTCTGTGTCTCTAAAGCCTTCTCAATCCCATCTGTCTTTTAAACCCCTGTTTGACACAGAGATGCAGGTAAGTAGACTTGGTAGATGTGGTAATGATCAGTCAAAGACGATGGATGCATTCTGGAAAACCTGAAGAAGATTAGGATTAGGAACCCTGCATTAGTGAGTAGCACGTTCTATGGGCTCTATCATACACCCGGTGCAATGCGACGCCAGGCGCGACGCAAGTGTGTTCTACTAGTTTCAGCCGGACGCAGTTCTCATGTTCACGTTGAACCGCTGAATGCCTGAATCCCTGAACCCCTGAACGCCTGAATCCCTGAATGCCTAAACCCCTGAACGCCTAAACCCCTGAACCCCTGAACGCCTGAATCCCTGAACCCCTGAATGCCTAAACCCCTGAACGCCTAAACCCCTGAATGCCTGAACCCCTGAATGCCTGAACCCCTGACCCCTGAATGCCTGAACCCCTGAAAGCCTGAACTCCTGAACGCCTGAACCCCTGAACCCCTGAACCCCTGAACGCCTAAACCCCTGAACCCCTGAAAGCCTGAACCCCTGAACGCCTCAACCCCTGAACGCCTAAACCCCTGAACCCCTGAATGCCTGAACCCCTGAACATCTGAACGCCTGAACCCCTGAACGCCTGAACCCCTGAACGCCTGAACCCCTGAACGCCTAAACCCCTGAACCCCTGAACCCCTGAATGCCTGAACCCCTGAACATCTGAACCCCTGAACGCCTGAACCCCTGAACGCCTAAACCCCTGAACGCCTGAACCCCTGAACATCTGAACGCCTGAACCCCTGAACGCCTTAACCCCTGAACCCCTGAACATCTGAACGCCTGAACCCCTGAACGCCTTAACCCCTGAACCCCTGAATGCCTGAACCCCTGAACATCTGAACCCCTGAAAGCCTGAATGCCTGAACCCCTGAACATCTGAACCCCTGAAAGCCTGAATGCCTGAACCCCTCAACATCTGAACCCCTGAACGCCTGAACCCCTGAACGCCTGAATGCCTGAACCCCTGAACGCCTGAATGCCTGAACCCCTGAACGCCTGAATGCCTGAACCCCTGACCGCCTGAACGCCTTAATACCTGAACCCCTGAACCCCTGAACGCCTGAACATCTGAACCCCTGAACGCCTCAACCCCTGAACGCCTCAACCCCTGAACCCCTGAACGCCTGAACCCCTGAATGCCTGAACCCCTGAACCCCTGAACCCCTGAACCCCTGAACGCCTGAACCCCTGAACGCCTGAACCCCTGAACCCCTGAACGCCTTAACCCCTGAACGCCTGAACCCCTGAACGTCTGAACGCCTGAACCCCTGAACATCTGAATGCCTGAACGCCTGAACCCCTGAACCCCTGAACGCCTGAACCCCTGAACGCCTGAATGCCTGAACCCCTGAACCCCTGAATGCCTGGACGCCTGAATGCCTGAACCCCTGAACGCCTGAATGCCTGAACCCCTGAACGCCTGAACCCCTGAACGCCTGTATTCCTGAACGCCTGTATTCCTGAACTCCTGAACGCCTGTATTCCTGAACTCCTGAACGCCTGAACGCCTGAATGCCTGAACCCCTGAACGCCTGAATGCCTGAACCCCTGAACGTCTGAATGCCTGAACCCCTGAACCCCTGAACCCCTGAACATCTGAACATCTGAACCCCTGAACGCCTGAACCCCTGAACGCCTGAACGCCTGAATGCCTTAATACCTGAATGCCTGAACCCCTGAACGCCTGAATGCCTTAATACCTGAACCCCTGAACGCCTAAATCCCTGAACCCCTGAACACCTGAACCCCTGAACCCCTGAACCCCTGAATGCCTGAACATCTGAACCCCTGAACGCCTGAACCCCTGAACGCCTAAACCCCTGAACCCCTGAACGCCTGAACGCCTAAACCCCTGAACCCCTGAACGCCTGAATGCCTGAACGCCTTAACCCCTGAACGCCTGAACCCCTGAACCCCTGAACCCCTGAACGCCTGAATGCCTGAACCCCTGAATGCCTGAACCCCTGAACCCCTGAACGCCTGAACATCTGAACCCCTGAACGCCTGAACCCCTGAACGTCTGAATCTCTGAATACCTGAACCCCTGAACGCCTAAACCCCTGAACCCCTGAACGCCTAAACTCCTGAACCCCCGAACGCCTGAACCCCTGAACATCTGAACCCCTGAATGCCTGAACCCCTGAATGCCTGAACCCCTGAATGCCTGAACCCCTGAACCCCTGAACGCCTAAACCCCTGAACCCATGAACCCCTGAACCCCTGAACATCTGAACCCCTGAACGCCTGAACCCCTGAATGCCTGAACGCCTAAACCCCTGAAAGCCTGAACGCCTAAACCCCTGAACCCCTGAAAGCCTGAACGCCTGAACCCCTGAACATCTGAACCCCTGAATGCCTGAACCCCTGAACGCCTGGACGCCTGAATGCCTGAACCCCTGAACGCCTGAACCCCTGAACGCCTGAACACCTGAATGTCTGAACCCCTGAACGCCTGTATTCCTGAACCCCTGAACGCCTGAACCCCTGAATGCCCGAACTCCTGAACGCCTGAACGCCTGAATGCCTAAACCCACGAACGCCTGAACGCCTGAACCCCTGAACCCCTGAACGCCTGAACCCCTGAACACCTGAATGCCTGAACCCCTGAACGTCTGAATGCCTGAATACCTGAACCCCTGAACGCTTAAACCCCTGAACCCCTGAACCCCTGAACCCCTAAACCCCTGAACCCCTGAACGCCTAAACTCCTGAACCCCCGAACGCCTGAACCCCTGAACATCTGAACCCCTGAACGCCTGAACCCCTGAACGCCTAAACCCCTGAACGCCTGAACGTCTGAACCCCTGAACTCCTGAACCCCTGAACCCCTGAACATCTGAACCCCTGAATGCCTGAACCCCTGAACCCCTGAACGCCTAAACCCCTGAACCCGTGAACGCCTGAACCCCTGAACCCCTGAACATCTGAACGCCTGAACGCCTAAACCCCTGAACCCCTGAAAGCCTGAACGCCTAAACCCCTGAACCCCTGAAAGCCTGAACGCCTGAACGCCTGAACCCCTGAACATCTGAACCCCTGAATGCCTGAACCCCTGAACGCCTGGACGCCTGAATGCCTGAACCCCTGAACGCCTGAACCCCTGAACGCCTGAACACCTGAATGCCTGAACCCCTGAACGCCTGTATTCCTGAACCCCTGAACGCCTGTATTCCTGAACCCCTGAACGCCTGAACCCCTGAATGCCCGAACTCCTGAACGCCTGAATGCCTAAACCCACGAACCCCTGAAAGCCTGAACACCTGAACCCCTGAACCCCTGAACGCCTGAACCCCTGAACGCCTGAATGCCTGAACGTCTGAATGCCTGAATACCTGAACCCCTGAACGCCTAAACCCCTAAACCCCTGAACGCCTAAACTCCTGAACCCCCGAACGCCTGAACCCCTGAACGCCTGAACCCCTGAACCCCTGAACGCCTAAACCCCTGAACGCCTGAACCCCTGAACGCCTGAACCCCTGAACGCCTGAACGCCTGAACCCCTGAACGTCTGAACCCCTGAACCCCTGAACGCCTGAACCCCTGAAGATCTGAACCCCTGAACGCCTGAACCCCTGAATGCCTGAACCCCTGAACGCCTCTGAGATGAGTGATGAGCGAGGCCTGACTGCAAGAGTCCGTCTCTTGTTGAATATTTAATTTCAAAAGCATGAATTCCTGCCTTTACTGCTATAACAGCTTCCATTCTTCCAGATGTTGAACATGGACCCTAATGGACCCTAACCCTTCCATTCAGACACCATCAGTGAGGTCAACGGTTTTCCAGTTGATCCTGAAGGTGTTCGGTGAGATTCTCTGGGCTTTGGGCGGCCAGCCAACTTCTTCCACACCAGACCACATGTATATGAACTTTGCTTTGTGCACAGGGGCGTTGACATGCGGGAGCTTCAGCAGCTCTGGGGCCTAATGGTCAGAGAGTCAGACTGGTAACCCGAAGGTCACGGGTTCGACTCTCAATACCAGCAGGAAATGACTGAGGTGCCCTTGAGCAAGACACCAAACTCCCAATCGGCTGCCCGCTGTGTGTGTCTGTGTGTGTGTTCATTACTCACTGCTCCTAATGTGTGTGCACTGACTGGGTTAAAAGCAGAGCGTTGGTTACCATACTTGGCCTTCACATTGTATCACTGTCATTCCCCAAACTGTTGAAGCACAGAATCTAGAATCTCATCATAAGCTGAAGCAACGAGACTTTTGTCCATATAGTGTATCACTGAAGCGTGGTCAGTGAGAAAACGCCCATCTCTGGGACAGCGCTAGACTCGAGCGGTTATGGGTTTGCTTCTCTGACTCTCTCTTCTCTCTCAGATATCGACGAGTGTCTTTCATCACCTTGTGCCAACGGAGGAACTTGTATAGACGAAGTCAATGGATTCAGCTGTTTCTGTGCCAAGGGCTGGGCTGGACCTTCCTGCGAGTCTCCAACGCCGACATGTTGGTTTACATTTGATCAGAAGATTTTTGGAGCACATTTACCAGGCCGATCAAAGTATAAAATTCTGTACTGTACCTCGGATGAATACACAGATACACACACCCATATGGATGATTAAATGTTAGTAAATGATGCCGTGGCCCAGCACTACTGTAATGACACTTAATTATCCTCCCTATACCAGCTCTCAAAATATAAACGCTTAAAAAAAAATGTAATCAATGTCCAAACTCACATGCCAAAAAAGCCTAAAGATATGTCTGCTGATCAATCAAAGATGAAATATGATCCCGTCACATCACATATGGATAACATCAGTATTCTTCAAACAAAGGCCGTTTGAGAGTATATTTGGGCTATTCGGTTCAGGGATAAAGAAACATTATAAACCTTCACCTTAGATCACA
>CM077206.1:40824282-40826782 GCA_039654625.1 Rhinogobio ventralis
CTCCGTCAGCCCAAATGCAGTCAGGTTCAGGGTACGACCCACTGCACCTGTGAGCCGGGATACACCATCTCCGGCCGCGAGAACAGCGTCTGCACAGGTACGCTTCTTCAACAGTCACTGTAACCAAAAACACTCAAGGAAGACACAATCACGGTTTATTAGATGTCAGACATTGAAATCCCAGCTAAAAACTCAATCTCTCCCATTATTCTTTGGGCCAATGCAGTGCGGGGCGTTGTGACGGGTCTTCAATGGCGGGCACCCCATTTCTATTTTTCATTGCTACTCTTGCCACTTTATTCTTCCCCAGTGTGTGGTGTTTTGGGACCAGCTATGCTGATCGTTTCAGACAGAAATGCTCATGTTTGTTTCACTCTGCTCATTAGGGCCCGAGCACCGATGGTGTGAGGAATCGCTCGGTCTGTTCTTCTTCTCCGAAATTAATCGCATTTTTGAGGGTCTAAACACTAAACACGCACACGCGTCAGAAGTGGCGAAAATTTACGCCTGATATGGATTTCAGAATTATTGCACGATAGCGCCACCAACAAAATTTCAATTAAGCGCCGTTGGCACTGCGTTTCACGTACAAGTGTGAAATTCGGTACACACATGTAACAGCCCAACACCTACAAAAAAGACCCTGGGAGCAAAATCTGAAGACCCAACAGGAAGTGAGATTTTTTTTTTTGTTGCCATTTCCAGACATTGTACTTTAACTCCTCCTAGAGATTTAATCAGATCAACATCATATTTGCACAGTCTAATCTAAAGGCCTTTGCGATGTTAAATTGTGAAGATCTTGAGTTTTCCCTGGAGGGCGTGTCCGTGGCGGCCTCACAAAGTTTGATGTTTCGCCATGAAACAGGAAGTTGTTGTAACTCAAGGCATACAATGTCCGATCTGCCCCAAACTTCACATGTTTGATAAGAGTCCTGACCTGACCTGAAGACATCTATTCGCCAAAATATAGTTATAGTCATAGCGCCACCACGTGGTAGCACGAAGTGTGGCAAATGCAAATGACTGACATAGTCCTATTTTTATATATTTAAATGCATGTTGGCCACGGTGGCACGGGTGCGGGCCCTTTCATCGCTGCTTGCAGCTTTAATTCATGCTTGTTTCTGTATGTTTTTTCCTAGACATTGATGAGTGCAAACTGTTCCACAATGGGCAGGCGGGCCGTCTGTGTGTGCACGCGTGTGTTAACACTGCTGGCGGCTATCGATGCACCTGCCCCGCCGGATACAACCTGACCCGTGACGGCCGGAACTGCAAAGGTCATTCATTAATAGCAAAAGATGTGCATGGGAAACACTAGAGTCTGGATTTGATCCTGATCCTGTTCTTCTGCTTTTACCTCCAGATATGGATGAGTGCGCCTCCAGGCAGAACGACTGCATGCGCGACCAGCTCTGCATCAACACCTACGGGGGTTTCCAGTGCGTTAAAGTGGAGTGTCCACAGATACGGGACGCCACCTATGTCAAAACCTCCCTGACGTAAGCAACAGTGTACAAAGCATCTTCATTTAAAGCCAAACACAAAGAAACGTGTGTTTTCTCTGCACAGGCGCTGTGAGAGGAACCCCTGCCCGGCGGACAGCAGGACCTGCTCTCAGGCGCCGAACTCTGTGTCCTACCATCACATGTCCGTGGTGTCCAGCCTCTCTGCTCCGCGGGTCATGTTCCGCATGTCGGCGGTGAGGATGATAGGAGACACGCTTCGGTTCGCATTGCTGGGAGGCCGCGGTCGACGTTATTTCACCGTGCAGCGCTCCGACCGCCAGACGGGTGAACTCCTGCTGACCAGTCCTGTACAGGGTCCCAACACACTGGATGTGGAGCTGGAGATGAGTGAACTGGAGAGGAGAGAACTGCTGGGACGGTACATCACCAAAATCACAATCTTCGTCTCACCATATGAGTTTTAGAGTTAAGGAGAAGTTAAAGGATTACTTCACTTCCAAATGAAAATGTCCTGATAATTTAACCACCCCATCTCATCCCAGAGGAATAGGGTCTTATCTAGACAAACCATCGGACATTTTCAAATAAAAATGTATGACGTATAACGCCATCACGTCGGAAAGGTCACGCGGGACGTAGGTGGAAGTACCAACCCAGTGTTAAAATGAATGTGCAAAGACTAAATATCCAAACGGCCTTTACAAAAATAAAGGTAAAACAACGATGTCTGACGATTTTAAAGCTGGAGGTGAACATGAGATGGAGTTTTTCGGCACTGGGTCGGTACTTCCACCTACGTCACGTGTGACCTTTCCGACGTGATGGCGTCATACGTCA
Organism: Rhinogobio ventralis; assembly: GCA_039654625.1. Taxonomy (NCBI): domain Eukaryota; kingdom Metazoa; phylum Chordata; class Actinopteri; order Cypriniformes; family Gobionidae; genus Rhinogobio; species Rhinogobio ventralis. The sequence goes on from CM077206.1 coordinate 40,826,592, forward strand.
TGAAGAAGCACAACACAGAGGTCGAGCGTTTGAGGTTAAAGAGTATATAAATGTTTATTTGAAAATGTCTGATGGTTTGTCTGGATCAGACCCTATTCCTCTGGGATCATCAGAGCCTTTGAAGCTCTTCCTCTGAAACTGCATTGATCTGGACCTTCAACCGTTGGTTCCCATTGAAGTCCATTATGTGG
>CM077206.1:40829282-40839282 GCA_039654625.1 Rhinogobio ventralis
CTCACACTCACACTCACACTCACACTCACACTCACACACACTCACACACACTCACACACACATATAGAGAGAGTGGTAAACGACACAAAGACATCATGTGGTGTGTAAGGGGCTTCAGGACGTCCCGTGGAGGCTGACATGCGGCACTACGGCCTCTGGCTCTCAGACTTCAGCTCCTCTTCACTTGCTCTGGAAGTTGCTGAGCTCCATGTCATCCTTGCGCCGCTTCTGTTGTGCAAAGAGCGAGCTGAAGGGGTAGAGTTTGGCTTTAGCTGGGAACTTCTGCCCAGCGATGTCCACCTCGTAGTCGCCCCGGTTAATGAAGTCAGGCGTGAGCACGGCCGGAGAGCCGTCCGAGTTTGTGTGGCTCAAGAAGCCGAGACACACGTGGCGCTCTAATGTGTAGCTGTAGGCGCTGCTAGTGGTGACGCCGACCAGCTCTCCGCTTCGGTACACGGGCTCGCCCCACCAGGGCCACAGGTCCAGCTCAGTGTCGTGATCCTCCAGCACCAGCATCACGAAGCGCCGCGTCACTCCCTCCACTCGCTGCCGCAGCAGAGCGTCCCGGCCCAGGAAGTCTGTGTCCTGCGAGAGCGAGAGGTCAGAGGATGAGAAGAGAGGAAGCACAACATGCCATTGACCACAGACATGACGAGGGTTGGGGTCGGTTCAGAGGTCAGGTACAGACGATCTCTCGTTGTGTTTCGGTCAGTTTTCATGTAGGACCTTTGAGGGATATTATCAAGAATAAAGTATAAATCTGATATTTAATGTTAAAAGGTTAGAATGTTATGTATAAAAATAGGCAGCGACAGTGATATAGTCTATTGACACCATGTAAAAGTATTAGTTCTTATATGTGTAAATAGTAATTAGATGCTATTTATTCTTTGTTTTGGCAGATACACACTATTTGCACCTCAGTATTGTTGTACATTAACAGGATGGAGTGTAAATGATTATATTTATTAAAATTATTAAATGGATGCTGCCTTAACGGGACAATTAATGCCCTCCCTACCCCTAACTCTACTCGATACATACTTCATTATTAGTAAACATTTCATTAGGCATTTTTATTGAAAGTAAATGCCTTTCCGAAGTGATATGTGATGGGAAAAGGGAGAACAGCGAGATCGGCAAAAGGCGGATTCGAATGCGTCAAAACTAAGATCCATGAGTCTTCCTGTGCGGCCCAACCAGGCCCTGTTAGGCGGAGCTAGTGTGAATAACGCTTGCCAACAACACACGCTCTTTGCATTTGGTGTAAATCGACACTCCAATAAAAATACAGTCCAAAAGCATTATTCAGAGAATCAACCCAAATTAGGTGAAGGACTTTCAGCAGGACACACGGGTCAACCAGCGCTCCTGTCCAACAGGAAGCACTTCATCGTGTCCGAGGCGCAGAGCTGAATATACCTGCTGGGATGTTGTTGAGAGCTGTTGCTCAGTAGTTGTTAGGGCATTCTGGGTATCTGCTGAGTGGATGCTTACAATTCCAATATAAAAGGGTGAACTCGAGAGTGTCAGAAACTGACCTTGTCAAATTTGACCCTGAACTCGCGTCCGCACTCCAGCGGCGTGGTGAAGGAGTCCAGGTCCTGCCCCCAGAAGGCAAAGAACTTCTCGATGCGCAGACTCCGGAGAGCATAGTAGCCCGCGTTCCGGATCCCATACTTCTGCCCGACGGACATCACTTCATTATACACGTGCAGTGCATACTGGGAAAAGAAGAGCAATATCTCAGAGCTTTGAACAGAAATGACTGGTGAAGATCACAGAGATTCACGCAGATCTGCACTTTTTAAAAAGAGTCAACGAAAAAGAAGTTCAAGGAACACATCCCATGTGAACGGCCCCTCTTACACACTCAATGTTTGTACCATGACCAGCTTTCTCTCAGTAGATGTTAATCACTGAGTGCGAGTGTGTGAGTGTGGCGTACCTCTATGGGAATGTAGAGCATGAAGCCGGGCTCTCCGGTGTGTGTCATACTCATGACTCGGATGCCGTTGGCGTAACCCACGCTCATTTCCTGCAAGACACAATCAAGCGGTGACGAATGTTACACGTTATCTGTACGTACTTTAGTAACAACAGTAAATTATGCAGAATTGTATGCAACTAACCCTACCCCTATAGTACATGTTGTTAATTAATATTACTCAGTACTTCAGTGTTTAATTACACTGTAACAAGGACACCGTAAAGCTGCACTATGTAACTTTTTTGGGTTAAAAATTTACAAAATGTATATAATGAGTGAGTACATCATGAGTCCATTTTCCAAACCGTGTTTTTGTCTTATCCTGAATCACTGTGGTACACCTATAATAAGTGTTTCTATTGGGTCGGCACAGACGTTAACAGAGAGAAGTAGATCCGGCTGCAGTGTTCTTCCGCATGAGGGTCTGTTTATTAACCGCTAGAGCGCCAAGAGGTACATAGTGTTGCTCTTTTAAATGCAAGTATTGGGTTTAAACTCACATATCTAACAATACAAATGTAAAAAAAAATGTTATTAAAGTGGTTCAAACATATCTTACTAAGATGTGATTTTATAGACCAATGTGAACATATTTAGACAGTTTGTGAACCCTGTTTTGTTTTCAGACAGTTACATATCACACAGCTGTTGCTAGGCAACGAGAACAATCCTCCGCAGGCGAGACATCCCGTTTAACATCGCTCGGATCCTCTGGACTGGGACACAGCGCTTATGAAGCACCATCCACATTATTAAAGCTGCAGAAGATTCGGCCTTCTAGCAGTTCCGGCGTGAAGCTGTCTGAGGATGGGTTGGGCTTCGGCTCCGCTTGTGTGCCGCGATTACAGGCCATCAGTTCATCAGCGCGAATGACACAAACTCCCTCCGAAAACAAAAGACACCGCCTTCCACAGATGCAATGAATCATTGAAAACAATGGTTTTAAAATAAATAACGTAACAAAAGTCGCTAGATAACGTAATTTCCCGCCCTGACCGCTCTAACTATAAATCATTAGCGTTGTGAATGGGGAACAGAGGCAGAGACACCGTATTGAACACTGATTCATTTTCATGCATTTATTTTAATAATTGACTTGTTTTTAACTCAAAGATCTTTGAAGGAAGGACTGGACTCACCTTACAGAACAGAGAGGGGAAGTGCTCCGGAGTCATGGACACATACGACAGTTCAGACAGCACGTCCATGGCACGCGGACCAATCAGATTCAGAGCTACAGAACACATGACACCCATTACTGCATCACACTCACAGGCGCAGGCTCATTTCATTTCAGACATTTACTCTGTAGTTCACTTATGAGACTAGTCTATTTTTTACTTGTCCAGCTTTGACGGAAGGTTTTGCTGATTTAAAGCAGTGGAAGTTGGGATCATCTGATCTCACCTGTGTACTTCCAGCTGACGTCCTCCAGGTGGAGCTGCGGATCGTTGGGCATGTGCTTCTTAATCCAAGACCAGCAGTGAACTTGTTGATCGGTGGGCGAAATGATGAAGAAACTGTAATAATAATAATGATAACAATAATAATAATAAACTGATCTGGATCTAACTGAGCATTAATCGAGTCTGCTTTCGCATACGCAGGAGGATCTGCTGTCCTGTTCAGTTGGTTCATGCAGTATACTTTAGCATAAATGTATTGTACTTTAATCCATAAACCTGCATTCCATGTGGAAAAGCCCTGCTGTATCGTAAGCGTGACTCTTTTCGGACCTGTTTTTGCTGAGGCGCACCACGCTGCAGTCGTTCTCGTATCCTCCTCTCTCGTTCAGCATGCCCGTGTGGACGATGTGTCCGACCGGCACGTCCAGGTCATTGGCACACAGACGCTGCAGCAGCCGCAGGGCCTGATCGCCTGCAGACTGAAACACACACATCCGTCACCTCACGGAAGACTTCTTCCACAGCGATACGACAGAGAATCACACTCACTGTGAGCTCAAACTTGGTGAAAGAGGACATGTCAATGACACACACCGCCTCCTTACAGCACTTCACCTCCGCTCCCACGATATCAAACCAGTCGGGCTTGTAGAAGGTCTTGCTCTGGTCCAGCGCCAGTAAATCTGTGTGCAGACGAACACCTCAGACACAGGGACACCACTGAAATGTTACAGCTGGACATGTGTTTTCATGTTTTTAGAGGTAAAGAGTGCTAAGCTGTGTCGATGCTAATCTGTTAAATGATGTACACTTTAAAGGTGCAGTGTGTAGTATTTATGAGGATCTACTGACAGAAATACAATTTAATATACATAACTCTGTTTTCAGTGGTGTATAAAGACCTTACATAATGAACCGTTATGTTTGTATGACCTTAGAATGAGCCGTTTCTATCTACACACACCGTGAAGCCGCCATTTTGCGCCGCCATGTTTCTACAGTGGCCCTAAAGGGACAAACTTCTCTACAGAGCACTAGCTACTCTCTGCTGTCTCTGACGACCACATCTTTGTCCTGTGTGGGCCACCGTAGCTTCTCTATGTGCTCCGAAAAGGGAGGGGTGAGCGGTGGGTGATTGCAATTCACAACCTCACCACTAGATACCGCAAAAATCACAGGCTAATTTTCATTTTTGGGTGAACTATCCCTTTAAGGTTTGGATAATAAGTAAAACACTTGCCACACTAAAGAGGCTCAAATGTTTTCTGGTCAATACATAATACCCATTTTCCATCTAAAATGTGCAAAAATAGTAATCTTAGGCATGTGTGTCCAATAGGGGTGTAACGATACACTCATGTCACGATTCGATACATATCACGATACAATATTACTGCGATACTCAAACACGTATGGTAAAAGGGTAACAAAAAAAATGTACTGTTAATTCAAATGATAAATTGGTGACAAAAACAATATTCATGATTCTGAAGCTGAAAATACAGAATGATTTTAGACGAATATGCTTGCTCTCTGTCACTGCCTAGATATATTTAAAATAATGTTGGCCAAATAACACTTGGCATTATCAGGACCACAAATATTGCCCCATTGCATTATTATACATTATACCCAACATTATATATAGTAGTACTGACACTGAACCTCCGTAAAGTTCTCATACAGTAATTCTCATTTTAGGTGAACTATACACAATATAGATCGTCACTATCCATGATGCATACTGTTGCATTTTTGTATTGCGATATATTGTTACACCCCTGGTGTCTAAACATTCGCCTGGATTTGTAGAATCAAACCCATCCCAACCCTAACTAAGAACACATGATGGTGTTTCTCACCCTTCCCAGCTGGAATGAAGTATTTGGCTCGCTCAAAGCCGTGCTTCTCCATCCAGCGCGCTCCCTGCGTGTCCAAGCGGTCGTACAGCGGACTCGTGCGCAGCTGCCGTCCCGTCTGGAAGTCCCAGCGAGGAACTTTCAGTCCATACAGGAGCGCTGATGGAGCCACGCACATCAACAGAGATTAAACACCCACACAAAAACAAAGCAATAGCCAACAAATAAATACACACTCAATGCCTAGAGAGCGCGGCCATGTCTGCGCCGGGACATTTGAGACTGAGATCTGATTGGGCTGAGAGCGCGAGGCGTTTCGCTAAAGGAAAACCCTTAAGGGCCCGATACACTCTCAGTGATGCGCTTTCCTTCTTCACTTAATTTGGGTAAAGTATGTGACCGACGATAAACTGTTAACGAACATCTGCGCTGAGAGCGACGGTTAGATGAATATGTAAATATGTGCTGCACTTTCCTCTCAATAAAGCGGTGCCAGCGGTGAGAGAACAGCCGTTCAGAAAGCGTCTGAGATTCAGCTCTCCAGTCACACTTATACAGCACTTCAGTGAAAAACAGCTTACAGCTTCAGTTTCTACTGTACAGCAGCTCTCCACGGTTCAGGTTTCCTGGAACAAACTTCAGTTTGCCTGATTTTGCAGGAAATGACATCACAGTTTGTTCTTCGAATTCGCTTGAGTACGGGTGGGCGATATGAACAAATTCTTATTTCACGATAACGATATATATCATGGTATAGTTATTTTGTGTTATTTTATTTGATCTCATTTGTTATTAAAAATATGAAAAAGAAGCAAATTACAAACAATTGGACAAATACAATATAACAAAAATATGATTGTTTTTCCAGGTACAATAGGTTTATTTAATCAAATGTAAAAATAAAATATTGCATAGTCTTCACTGTATGAATTAAATATAAATGTATTATTAAATGTTGATTATGATTTGACTTTAGTGAGTGTGTGATGTTTGAGCATGAACAACATCTGCAAAGATACGACGCTCAAAGTTCAAAGAAACCTTTAAGAGATATTTTAAGGACTACAACACACGGCTGGTAGGGACTACAGCGAGCTCCTTCACGGGTCAGTGACATCACTAACCCTAACATTAGCATAACCCCGCCCACGGGACATGTGGAGAAGAGTTCCTGAACATTATGATCCAAATATAGCTCTCTGTGCTGCACACAGGACAGCAGTTCCCACGGTTTATCTGTACATTTCCATGGCATCTCTCTCTCTCTCTCTCCAGATCAGCGGCAGCGCGAGCGCAGATCTGAACATTGCTAAGGTCTTCGGTTTCATGTCACGAGTGTGATTTTCACATTTCACTGCCCATATCAATGAATGAGAGCGTTCACATCGGAAGCTTGACGGCCGACTCTCTCATTCATTAACATGGGCAGTGAAAACACGCCAGAGTAACAGACACCGCGGAATCGCTGTCGCGTGGGTGTTTGAATCGAGATCGCGATCTTTTAACGATTAATCGAGCAGCTCTACTTCAGAGTTTGTGTTTTGAAGCTATATTTAGTTGAACAATGAAAACATATTGTTTTGATGTATTATTTGTTTTCTTCTCTGATAAAAGTGTCTTGGCAAAGCTCTCATTCTGAAATACGTCTGTTAGTAATAGGGGTTAATACTCACGCATCACTTCCATCACTCGATGGCGCAGGAAAGTGCGGCTGCTCTGCAGGTTCCCGAAGCGCTTGATGTCCAGAGGCCAGACATTGGCACTGGGGTATCCGTACGTAATCCACTCTGCCAAATATCTGCGGAATAAAGAAGCCATTATGAACCCATCAAACACAACGCTGCAGAAACGCCCAGCTGTGCTGCTTCCTTACTTTCCCGCTCCGCCAGCGAACGAGAGGCCGGAGGAGTTCATGCCCGCCAGCACAAAGTATCCATATATCCCCGGCGTCTCTCCCATCAGGCAGCGCATGTCTGGAGTGAAGGATTCTGGGCAGTTGACCAGCTGCTGGATCTCACAGGCCTCCAGCCCGGGCATCCTGCGCAGAAGAGCGCTCAACATGGGCTCTGTGGGAAACACACAAGCCCTTCATCCAGAGCCTGTTCGTCTGACACGGAGTCACCGGACACAGCGAACATCTTCAACAGATTACGCCCCATTATAATCACGGTCACTCAGTTCAGCGCACTCTCGCAAACGTACATTTTATGTGCAAATTACAATTATTAATCTACAAATGTTTATGCATAAAGCCCACTGTGTAAAACACACACATTTAGTTTTTTGTTTTTAATAAATTGGCTGGTGATGTTTTTCACCCATCAGCGCCCTTTGCTAAACGGTTTGTACCGTCACAGGGTGATAAAGCCAATCCAGGGTTCCCACTCTATCATTTCCCAGGACATTTTCAACTTTACTACAGCGAGAATAAAAGACAGTAATATACCGCTGTCTGAGTCTTTAACAGGTGTACAGTTTATGTTTAATATGAGCTCTTGATCATACATTATGGCTATGGAGGCTTGCTTCCGCCATAAAATAAAAAAGGAAATTGTGACTTTTTATCTCGCTATTCAGATTTTTTTTCTCACAATTTTCTAGCAAAAAGTCCATTTTCCTTCAGAATTGGACTCTATATCTTACAATCGTGAGTTTATATCATAATTATGTAAACTTGCGAGAACATTTTTTAGAATTGTGAGATTAAAAAGTTTCTGCAACCAACGGTAATTGTTTTGGGCCAGTGATAAATTCTTTGTTTTTAGTTTTTCCAGGACATTTTCCATGCGTTTTCCAGGACAAGTGGGAACCCTGCAATCTGATCTGTGGGTCATTATGGCAGAACAAACGTCCGTCTGAAAGACGAGCCGCAGGAGCGGGCGATCACAGCGCTAACCTCTCCACAGCTAAAGTTAGCAACCGATCTCAGTGGTTGAGCAACGACTATTACATCACAGAAACCATGTTACAAGTGAGGGCAAGGAAAACATGTAGAAGAGTTGAAGGAGAACACAAGGACAGACAGAGACAGAGGGAGAGGAGGGGTAATAATAAAGATAAAGGTCAGCAAATGAGCTGGAAATATCTGGCTCTGTCCTCGACTTTGAGTTACAGCGAGACCACGGGCCTTTCACACACACACACACACACACACACACACACACACACACGGCCATAACCCTTCTTAAAACTAAGGATGTAAAACTAACCCTAACTACGCGTTTCATAACCCTAATCGACTAGCCGCGAGTTAAAACACTTTGTTGACATATGTATGTATTGCATATTATTAAAATCAGTGACATGTTATTTTGAATATAAATGAGCAAAGTGGTGCTGAGCCATTTCCTTTCCCCCCGTTTAAGTTATATAAATCTCGCAGTAAAAATGTACACTAATCTACCAGTGTATGCGTGCACTCTCTGGGTACACCCCTAGCTCCACCACACCTCTAAAAAAATATATCTGGAACCAAGATGTGTGCGGACCCTTTAGATCAATAACCCACTCTTCTGAAGCGCTGTAACTCTCTATTATCATCTGGCATTTACCAGAAAAGCACACACGAATCAGTGACATGTCATGTCCGGAACGTTTTAGAGGTCGAGCAACATTCATATAGAATACACACATTTATAAGTTTATGATGTAGAGCCTGATATTCCTCTGGTTGAGCGATTGTGTGCATCATTAGCTCACCGAAGTGATCCCAGTCTTCCTGCATGTTCTGGATCTCCAGCTGGTTGCGGCCCTCAGTAAAGATGGGTTTAGGGTTCTTCTCAAAGCCTCCGGACAGGATCCCTCCATGCCAGGACCGGGCGTAGATCCGTCCGTCCATGTCGATCACCACTACAGACACACAAGACACTGCAGCTACTCACGCCTGCTTCACCAGCTGTGTTTCTAGCAGTAGCTGCTAGCACCACCTGAAGCTAAAGCAGGAGATGCAGCCGATGGGTGTTTGACACGGCAGCATGATGATGCTAAAGCCGGGATTATGGGTGTTGCTTTAGCGCTGACATCACTCTTTAAAAAACAAATCGTGTGTTGTAAAAGAAAGCCGTTTCCATGCATCTTTCACATCCCAGTTATTCACAAATCTTTGAAATGGAGAGAGTAATGAGACCATTGAAATTGGCCAGCTTTCTTACTAACTAATTTAGGAAAGGTTAGGAAACATCAGAAGACGTTGCTGGAGCGGGTTCTTGTCTGATGGCTTTTAACATCTGTAAAGCAGGCGCTGTGCCTCAGATAATGAGTTCAGGAGTTAATGCTAATGACAGTGTGTGCGTCACCTGGGCTCTCGGGCCGCGTGGGCTCAGACAGGGGTTTCGTCAGCAGGTAGAAGTGTTCACAGCCGTGTAGCGGGACGGACACTTTGACCTCGCTGCTCTGACCCAGCTCATACGCCCACTGAAAACACAGCACCACACAATCAGCATCCCCACGGCAACAATTACTGCACATGTGGCACAAAAATATACATAATTATTTCATCATTTTCTATTAGAATATTTTATTTTAAAAGGTACACTATAGCCCTCTAGCGGTCAAAAAACAAAACGGCATGCACTTTGTGTAAGAACATTGTTTGGGTTGTGCTTGGGCTCTGCGTGACGTTGGTGAGGGGCAGGTTCGGCCCGAGCTTCGGCGAGTCTGGGGTATGGTTGGGCACTACAGATATCTGCCTCTCCTTTGACCTCCTCAGCCCAAAGGTACCGTTTAAATGGTCCGAGTCATGTCAA
>CM077206.1:40841782-40844282 GCA_039654625.1 Rhinogobio ventralis
ACTAATGTCTCTATGAAGCATTGATGGCATTACAGTACCACTGATACTAATGTCTCTATGAAGCATTGATGACATTACAGTACCACTGATACTAATGTCTCTATGAAGCATTGATGGCATTACAGTATCACTGATACTAATGTCTCTATGAAGCATTGATGGCATTACAGTATCACTGATACTAATGTCTCTATGAAGCATTGATGACATTACAGTACCACTGATACTAATGTCTCTATGAAGCATTAATGACATTACAGTATCAATGATACTAATGTCTCTATGAAGCATTGATGACATTACAGTACCACTGATACTAATGTCTCTATGAAGCATTGATGGCATTACAGTACCACTGATACTAATGTCTCTATGAAGCATTGATGGCATTACAGTATCAATGATACTAATGTCTCTATGAAGCATTGATGACATTACAGTACCACTGATACTAATGTCTCTATGAAGCATTGATGACATTACAGTACCACTGATACTAATGTCTCTATGAAGCATTGATGACATTACAGTACCACTGATACTAATGTCTCTATGAAGCATTGATGACATTACAGTACCACTGATACTAATGTGTCTATGAAGCATTGATGGCATTACAGTATCAATGATACTAATGTCTCTATGAAGCATTGATGGCATTACAGTACCACTGATACTAATGTCTCTATGAAGCATTGATGACATTACAGTACCACTGATACTAATGTCTCTATGAAGCATTGATGACATTACAGTACCACTGATACTAATGTCTCTATGAAGCATTGATGACATTACAGTACCACTGATACTAATGTCTCTATGAAGCATTGATGGCATTACAGTACCACTGATACTAATGTCTCTATGAAGCATTGATGGCATTACAGTACCACTGATACTAATGTCTCTATGAAGCATTGATGGCATTACAGTACCACTGATACTAATGTCTCTATGAAGCATTGATGACATTACAGTACCACTGATACTAATGTCTCTATGAAGCATTGATGACATTACAGTACCACTGATACTAATGTCTCTATGAAGCATTGATGACATTACAGTATCACTGATACTAATGTCTCTATGAAGCATTGATGACATTACAGTATCACTGATACTAATGTCTCTATGAAGCATTGATGACATTACAGTATCACTGATACTAATGTCTCTATGAAGCATTGATGGCATTACAGTACCACTGATACTAATGTCTCTATGAAGCATTGATGGCATTACAGTATCACTGATACTAATGTCTCTATGAAGCATTGATGGCATTACAGTATCACTGATACTAATGTCTCTATGAAGCATTGATGACATTACAGTACCACTGATACTAATGTCTCTATGAAGCATTGATGACATTACAGTACCACTGATACTAATGTCTCTATGAAGCATTGATGGCATTACAGTACCACTGATACTAATGTCTCTATGAAGCATTGATGACATTACAGTACCACTGATACTAATGTCTCTATGAAGCATTGATGACATTACAGTATCACTGATACTAATGTCTCTATGAAGCATTGATGACATTACAGTATCACTGATACTAATGTCTCTATGAAGCATTGATGGCATTACAGTACCACTGATACTAATGTCTCTATGAAGCATTGATGACATTACAGTACCACTGATACTAATGTCTCTATGAAGCATTGATGACATTACAGTACCACTGATACTAATGTCTCTATGAAGCATTGATGGCATTACAGTACCACTGATACTAATGTCTCTATGAAGCATTGATGACATTACAGTACCACTGATACTAATGTCTCTATGAAGCATTGATGACATTACAGTACCACTGATACTAATGTCTCTATGAAGCATTGATGACATTACAGTATCACTGATACTAATGTCTCTATGAAGCATTGATGGCATTACAGTACCACTGATACTAATGTCTCTATGAAGCATTGATGACATTACAGTACCACTGATACTAATGTCTCTATGAAGCATTGATGACATTACAGTACCACTGATACTAATGTCTCTATGAAGCATTGATGACATTACAGTACCACTGATACTAATGTCTCTATGAAGCATTGATGACATTACAGTACCACTGATACTAATGTCTCTATGAAGCATTGATGACATTACAGTATCACTGATACTAATGTCTCTATGAAGCATTGATGACATTACAGTATCACTGATACTAATGTCTCTATGAAGCATTGATGGCATTACAGTACCACTGATACTAATGTCTCTATGAAGCATTGATGACATTACAGTACCACTGATACTAATGTCTCTATGAAGCATTGATGACATTACAGTACCACTGATACTAATGTCTCTATGAAGCATTGATGGCATTACAGTACCACTGATACTAATGTCTCTATGAAGCATTGATGGCATTACAGTATCACTGATACTAATGTCTCTATGAAGCATTGATGACATTACAGTACCACTGATACTAATGTCTCTATGAAGCATTGAT
>CM077206.1:40849282-41019282 GCA_039654625.1 Rhinogobio ventralis
ACGAAGATCCCTGTGAGGATTCTGACTTCTGAATTGGATGGAAAGACACCGTCGCCTTTGGCTTTTGGCTTGCTCGGTTGAGGACACTAATATTTCAATACTAATATTTCACTATATGATAATTGAGCTGAGCTGATGACATCAGTGTTTTCTCCAGAGTGGCTGTACAGCCCAATCAGATTCTGTTCATTATTTTCCTGTTTAACACTGTGAAGCTGCTTTGAGACAATCTGCACTGTAAAAAGCACTATATAAATAAAGTTGACTTGACTTATAAACTACAACAGTCAGTATCAAAAGAAAAACAGAAACGTCTGGCAAACTACACAAATGTTTCCAGCTCGTGTCCTGTATTTACACAATTTACAAATGTATGATTGTTTCTAACCTATTCATCTTCCATAAATAATTGACTATTTATTTTTAAAAAGATATTTTTTGCATTATATGTATTATATGCATATGAATAATCTCTTATGATTCTCTTTTATCTAATCGCAGGATAGAACCTGCAAACCTTTTGGTTCTCAACAACATTCAACCAAAAAACTGTGATATTGATAAAGTGATATTTATACATCCTGCTCTTTATGTGAAGCCTCTTCTGAAACTGTTGATCATTTGTTTTGGGAATGTCTTTCTGGAATAATATTGATGCTCTGATTGTCCAAAAGGTTTTTTGTAACTTTTCTTTATCATATAGACACATTGTTTTGGGGTTTTTATGTCAAAGACAAGAATCTACTTAATGCAAGTTTTTGTATAAACCTTCTTTTATCCATAAATGTAAATATATGAAAAATAAACCCCACTTTAACTTTTTCAAACAAGAATTGAAGACTTCTGTCTTCAACTTCTGTTAACAAGAAAGCAATGAAAATATCCAGAATTTGTGCCATGTTTAATATTATTCCTTAATATGTGTTTTTTTTTTTTTTTGTGCCGTCTTCTTTTCTTTTCCTTTTTTTTTTTTATTCTGCAGGGATTCCTCCAGACCGCAGGCGGCGCTGCTGTGCTGTGATTCCTCCAGACCGCACGCGGCGCTGCAGTGATTCCTCCAGACCGCACGCGGCGCTGCAGTGATTCCTCCAGACCGCACGCGGCGCTGCAGTGATTCCTCCAGACCGCAGGCGGCGCTGCTGTGCTGTGATTCCTCCAGACCGCACGCGGCGCTGCTGTGATTCCTCCAGACCGCAGGCGGCGCTGCAGTGATTCCTCCAGACCGCAGGCGGCGCTGCAGTGATTCCTCCAGACCGCAGGCGGCGCTGCTGTGATTCCTCCAGACCGCAGGCGGCGCTGCAGTGATTCCTCCAGACCGCAGGCGGCGCTGCAGTGATTCCTCCAGACCGCAGGCGGCGCTGCAGTGATTCCTCCAGACCGCACGCGGCGCTGCAGTGATTCCTCCAGACCGCACGCGGCGCTGCAGTGATTCCTCCAGACCGCAGGCGGCGCTGCTGTGCTGTGATTCCTCCAGACCGCACGCGGCGCTGCAGTGATTCCTCCAGACCGCAGGCGGCGCTGCTGTGCTGTGATTCCTCCAGACCGCACGCGGCGCTGCAGTGATTCCTCCAGACCGCACGCGGCGCTGCAGTGATTCCTCCAGACCGCAGGCGGCGCTGCTGTGATTCCTCCAGACCGCAGGCGGCGCTGCTGTGATTCCTCCAGACCGCAGGCGGCGCTGCTGTGATTCCTCCAGACCGCACGCGGCGCTGCAGTGATTCCTCCAGACCGCAGGCGGCGCTGCTGTGATTCCTCCAGACCGCAGGCGGCGCTGCTGTGATTCCTCCAGACCGCAGGCGGCGCTGCTGTGCAGGGATTCCTCCAGACCGCAGGCGGCGCTGCTGTGATTCCTCCAGACCGCAGGCGGCGCTGCTGTGATTCCTCCAGACCGCAGGCGGCGCTGCTGTGCAGGGATTCCTCCAGACCGCAGGCGGCGCTGCTGTGATTCCTCCAGACCGCAGGCGGCGCTGCTGTGATTCCTCCAGACCGCAGGCGGCGCTGCTGTGATTCCTCCAGACCGCAGGCGGCGCTGCTGTGATTCCTCCAGACCGCAGGCGGCGCTGCTGTGCAGGGATTCCTCCAGACCGCAGGCGGCGCTGCTGTGATTCCTCCAGACCGCAGGCGGCGCTGCTGTGATTCCTCCAGACCGCAGGTGTCGCTGCTGTGCAGGGATTCCTCCAGACCGCAGGCGGCGCTCTCGCACACACTCACTGGCGCTGTGCTGTTGCTGCTGATCTGAGCGCTTTTCAGCGGATTCATGCAACACATCTCGCTCTAAACACCGTTTCACTTCATTCCTGGCTGTTCGTGTGTTTTAAGTGAACGCCATGTCCTATAATTACGTGGTGACGGCGCAGAAGCCGACGGCAGTGAACGCCTGTGTCACGGGTGAGTGCGTGTTTATCTCCCGCGCGCGGGCGCGCGCATCAGGCCTCAGCACATAAACATCGATCAGCGGATTGTTTTGTTTGTTCAGATCTGTCACTTTTCACAGCACTGATCGACTTCACTGTTATGACGCGCTTATTATTGAAATTGAGCTCTGTGACGCTTTAGTGGAAACGACCAACTTTAATTCCTCAGATCTGCTGCGCGTGTCACTATCAGACACGATCAAGTTTACTTTAATTAAAAGCATCAGCACTAACTGCTGTGATCAACACGGACACATGTATGAGTTCTGAGACTGCAGATTCATGTGTCACGAGCAGATTCAGTCATTATGATGGATGATCATCAGTTCGAGTTAGTTAGTTGAGGCTGGTTCGATCAGTGAGGCGTTGACTAGTAATTTCCTACAACTTAATTCTGGAAAAACAGAGATTCTAATTCTAGCATCTGTAAAACTGCATTCTACCATCTTAAGAATGTCTAAATTATGGCATATGCTTTCAATGCAAAATGCTGAACAGTTAGTTCATGCGTTCATGAGCTCAAGGCTAGATTATTGTAATGCTCTACTGGGTGGTTGCCCTGCTCGCTTAATAAATAAACTGCAGCTGGTCCAAAACGCAGCAGCTCGAGTTCTTACTAGAACCAGGAAGTATGACCATATTAGCCCGGTTCTGTCAACACTGCACTGGCTCCCTATTAAACATTGCGTACATTTTAAAATCTTGCTAATTACTTACAAAGCACTAAATGGTTTAGCTCCCCAGTACTTGAGCGAGCTCTTAACGCATTATACTCCATCATGTCTATTGCGGTCTCAAAACTCTGGCCAGTTGATAATACCTAGAATAACAAAATCTACTGCAGGCGGTCGATCCTTTTCCTATTTAGCACCTAAACTCTGGAACAGCCTTCCTAGCATTGTTCGGGAAGCAGACACACTCTGTCAGTTTAAATCTAGACTAAAAACACATCTCTTTACTATGGCATACACATAAAACATTATCAATTTATATTATTCAAATCAGTTAAATGATTGTTAGGCTGCATTAACTAATAAGTTGTTGGTTGGTTGTGGCTGGTTCAATCAGTGAGGCGCTGACTCTTGTTCTCTTCTCTGACTGCAGGTCACTTCACTTCTGCTGAGGATCTGAACCTGCTGATCGCCAAGAACACCCGTCTGGAGATCTATGTGGTCACTGCTGAGGGTCTGCGGCCGGTCAAAGAGGTCGGCATGTACGGCAAGATCGCGGTCATGGAGCTCTTCAGACCCAAGGTGTGCTGAGCCACGTGAGCGAAGACCAGATCCAAACCTGCTGACTATATGTTTCATTTTAATCTGATTGCATTGGTCTATTGGCAGGTCCAGCGACTGCAGACGTGTGTCGCATCATGTTATTATAATCTGTGTGTTCTGTTTATGTAAAGGGTGAGAGCAAAGATCTCCTGTTCATCCTGACGGCTAAATACAACGCCTGCATCCTGGAGTACAAGCAGAACGGAGACAGCATCGACATCATCACCCGTGCTCACGGCAACGTCCAGGTACAGACGCACACGCACATCTGTGCAAACACATTTCATCAGGCCTCGTCTAAAGGCTGCGTGTTTGTCAGGATCGCATTGGCCGTCCGTCGGAGACGGGGATCATCGGCATTGTGGATCCGGAGTGCCGTATGATTGGCTTGCGGCTGTATGACGGGCTGTTTAAGGTCATCCCGCTGGACCGCGACAACCGCGAGCTCAAAGCCTTCAACATTCGTCTGGAGGAGCTGCAGGTCATAGATGTCCAGTTCCTGTATGGCTGCCAGGCGCCGACCGTCTGCTTCATATATCAGGTATGAGGTCTTCAGAGCGAGTCTCCTGTCTGCAGACGTCATGCTCACGGGGTTCGTCTGTTGTCTAGGATCCTCAAGGTCGGCATGTCAAGACATACGAGGTGTCTCTCCGGGAGAAGGAGTTCAACAAAGGCCCCTGGAAGCAGGAGAACGTGGAAGCTGAGGCATCAATGGTCATTCCAGGTGAGCTGATGGTTCAGAACGACCGTTTCCAGCGCAGAGGAAAACCCCATCATTAAAAAGGCTGTATGATAGCTTGCATTCATAACAGTAATGAACATTACGCTAAACCAGGATTTGACAGTCTTATATAATCATGTTGTCGATGTATCTCAGCGCTGTTTTTCCACAGCAGAGCTTCCCAAACAAACATTTCAATCCGAACCATAAACCACCTGAGCATGTAGCATCACTGTTAGCTAAAGTTGATACACAATATTGCCAAAAGTATTGGGACGCCCCTCCAAATCCCTGAGTTCAGGTGTTCAATCTCTTCATGGCCACAGGTGTATAAATCAAGCACTAGGCATGCAGACGCTTCTATAAACATTTGTGAAAGAATGGGTCGCTCTCCGGAGCTCAGTGAACACAAGCGTGGTACCGTGATAGGTTGCCACCTGTGCAATAAGTCCATTCCTGACACTACTAAATATTCCACGCTCAACTGTTAGTGGGATTATAACAAAGTGGAAGCAATTGGGAACAACAGCAACTCAGCCACGAAGTGATAGGCCACGTAAAATCACAGAGCGGGGTCAGCGCATGCTGAGGGTCACAGTGCGCGGAAGACGCCAACTTTCTGCAGAGTCAATAGCTACAGACCTCCAAACTTCTGTGTCCTTCAGATGAGCTCAAGAACAGTGTGTAGAGAGCTTCATGGAATGGGTTTCCATGGCCGAGCAGCTCATCCAAGCCTTACATCACCAAGAGCAATGCAAAGCGTGGGATGCAGTGGGGTAAAGCACGCCGCCACTGGACTCTGGAGCAGTGAGACGTGTTCTCTGGAGTGACCAATCACGCTTCACTGTATGCCAATCCCATGGACGAGTCTGGGTTTGGCGGTTGCCAGGGAAACGGGACTTGCCTGTCTGCATTGTGCCAAGTGTAAAGTTTGGTGGAAGGGGGATTATGGGGTGGGGTTGTTTTTCAGGGGTTGGGCTTGGCCCCTTAGTTCCAGTGAAAGGAACTCTTAATGCTTCAGCATACCAAGACATTTTGGACAATTTCATGCTCCCAACTTTGTGGGAACAGTTTGGGGACGGCCCCTTCCTGTCCCAACATGACTATGGACCGACGCTTTGTGCACTGGAGCGCAAAGACATGGATGAGCGAGTTTGGTGTGGAGGAACTTGACTGGCCTGCACAGAGTCCTGACCTCATCCCGATAGAACACCTTTGGGATGAATTAGAGCGGAGACTGCGAGCCAGGCCTTCTCGTCCAACATCAGTGCCTGACCTCACAAATGCGCTTCTAGAAGAATGGTCAAAAATTCCCATAAACACACTCCTAAACCTTGTGGAAAGCCTTCCCAGAAGAGTTGAAGCTGTTATAGCTGCAAAGGGTGGACCAACTCCATATTAAACCCTATGGATTAAGAATGGGATGGCTTTAAAGTTCATGTGCATGTAAAGGCAGGCGTCCCAAAACCTTTGGAATTATAGTGTATTTCCTGTAGGAATATATTTGAACATACATGTGGCCCAATCAGACTTTTCTAAAATGATTTCTTAAATGTTAATGAATCAGTCAATCTTTAACAATTGTGATTGATGGTTTTAAACCATTTTTGTTCGCTGATTTTTACAGCCCAAACTGATCCATATACCATTTAAAGCTCTTATAGTCATAACCAGTTTTGTCTAATCCAGTGCTTGCCAACCTTTTGACTCCAGGACTCCTAATGGTCCAAAACAATATTCAAATATGTGGTTACTCGCAATTTCTTCCTGATAAAATGTTTCAGAGCGTGGCATATTTTAATTTCTTTTAAGACCGGTCATGACTTTTTAAAGTCTGCTGATTTGAATCAAACAGTAAGACACTGTGAAGCTTAACAGTTTAACACTGTGAAGCTGCTTTGAAACAATCTGCATTGTAAAAAGCGCTATATAAATAAAGTTGACTTGACTGGTTATCTTTGGCTAGCTGAGAGTTAGGGTTAGGGAAGTGAGTAGCAGCCCCGTCTGTCTGCCATAACTGGCCAATAGCTTCAGATATATTTATGAAGGTGAACGCTCCTAATAATAGAATATAAGGTTGACTGATCTTAGACCTGCTGCTGAAATGTTTGTCTCTTCCAGTCCCAGAGCCGTTTGGAGGAGCTATAATCATTGGACAGGAGTCCATCACGTATCACAATGGAGACAAATACTTGGCGATCGCTCCTCCCACCATCAAGGTTTGAGGATCTCTGTCCGCTTCAAGCTTTCAAGGTTTGTATGAGTGTGTGTGCGACGTGTAAAGTGTGTTTTGTGTTGTGAACACCACAGCAAAGCACCATCGTGTGCCATAATCGCGTGGACCCAAACGGCTCGCGGTACCTGCTGGGAGACATGGAGGGCCGGCTGTTCATGCTTCTGCTGGAGAAAGAGGAGCTGATGGACGGCGCCGTGGTGCTCAAAGACCTGCGCGTGGAGCTGCTGGGAGAGGTTTGTGTTGCTCTCAGCGGAAACACATCATGATTGGAGCCCGACCGGTTTATCGGTCTGCAGATTTTATCAGCCGATATGATATCGGCATCGGTAGATATGAACATGTGTCTCACTGTGCGTGAATATTCACACAAATTATGTCAAAATGCCTGTCTTCTATTAAATACTAAAAGAATATGAAATTACTTGTATCATGAAATATCCCAACCTGTTCAGAATAGTGAAAGGTTAGTGAATGTTAACATGACTGATAATAATGTGATTGTTGCAAACATCTCTGTAAGGAAGTTCACTGGCATGTAATTATTATTATTATTATTATTATTATTATTTTTTTTTTTAAATAAATAGGTGGGAATGGTCAAAAAGCAGGGCTGGCCAAGTGAGTTTGTAGGGTTTAAAAAAAATACATTTATAAAACAATGGATTGTAAGTTCTGTCATATTATTCAATAACTTTTACTGTTTTAGTTTTTTTGCTGTGGTATCGTTTCGGTATCGGTATCGAGGTATTGTAGTCTGGTATCGAAGTCATAGTTTTGTCTGTGTTGCTGTAATCAGTGTTGCTGTGCCGATTCAGACGTGACTAGAGCCTTCAGCAGACGTGTCTCTGTTTGTGTTCGCTAGACCTCCATCGCAGAGTGCCTGACGTATCTGGATAACGGTGTGGTGTTTGTGGGATCCAGACTGGGAGATTCTCAGCTAGTGAAGGTCGGTGGTCTTGCAGATTCAGTGTTGTTCTGTGACAATGGCGTGTTATACGAATGCTTATGTGTTTGCAGTTGAATGTGGACAGTAACGACCAGGGTTCATATGTTGCTGTGATGGAGACCTTCACTAACCTGGGGCCGATTGTGGACATGTGTGTGGTGGACCTGGAGAGACAAGGACAGGGTCAGGTGAGACATTGCCACTGCTTAGACCTCAGGAAATGATAATAATGGTCATAAATCATAGGTTTCACAGCTTACCTTCTTCGTGAGGCTGAAGAGGATAATCTGATGCTCTGATGCGATGTTCACATGTAGTCATGCTGTGCCTAACCCTAACGTTCAGGGTTGGGAGGGTTACTTCTAAAATGTGTTCCGTTACAAATTACTTTATTAAAAAAAGTATTCAGTAACTTAATTCAAGTACCACAATATGAAAGTATTGTAATCTGATTACTTCTGGATTCCTTTGTTAAAAAAAAAGTTTAAAAAAATAAAAAGCAATATCAAAGTACTTTTATATGAATTTAAAAATAAAACCTAAAAAACACTATTAAAACTAAGCAATCGTGTCTTGTTTCACCAACTAGAGAGTCTTGTTTTCACCAACAGCTGCCGTAGCAACAGCTGCCGTAGCAACAGCTGCCGTAGCAACAGCTGCCGTAGCAACAACAGCAGTAGCAACAGCTGCAGTAGCAACAGCTGCGGTGTGACAACAGCAACAGCTGCAGTAGCAACAGCTGCCGTAGCAACAACAGCAGTAGCAACAGCTGCAGTAGCAACAGCTGCAGTAGCAACAGCTGCAGTAACAACAGCTGCAGTGTGACAACACAGCAACAGCTGCAGTAGCAACAGCAGTAGCAACAGCTGCGGTGTGACAACACAGCTGCGGTGTGACAACACAGCTGCGGTGTGACAACACAGCTGCGGTGTGACAACACAGCTGCGGTGTGACAACACAGCTGCGGTGTGACAACACAGCTGCGGTGTGACAACACAGCTGCGGTGTGACAACACAGCTGCGGTGTGACAACAGAGCTGCGGTGTGACAACACAGCTGCGGTGTGACAACACAGCTGCGGTGTGACAACACAGCTGCGGTGTGACAACACAGCTGCGGTGTGACAACACAGCTGCGGTGTGACAACACAGCTGCGGTGTGACAACACAGCTGCGGTGTGACAACACAGCTGCGGTGTGACAACACAGCTGCGGTGTGACAACACAGCTGCGGTGTGACAACACAGCTGCGGTGTGACAACACAGCTGCGGTGTGACAACACAGCTGCGGTGTGACAACACAGCTGCGGTGTGACAACACAGCTGCGGTGTGACAACACAGCTGCGGTGTGACAACACAGCTGCGGTGTGACAACACAGCTGCGGTGTGACAACACAGCTGCGGTGTGACAACACAGCTGCGGTGTGACAACACAGCTGCGGTGTGACAACACAGCTGCGGTAGCAATGTGTCAAGCGGAGCGATCTTAAAATCAATGTGCATCTGAGACAGAAGAACTGCATCATCATTCAGAGACGTTTGGTGAAGCGTATGCAGTGCTAAACAAACATTCACTCGATCGTATGTCTCATAAAGGCTCTGCTCTTTGAAAACACCAGTCTCTTGATGTTGGTCTCGCTTAGCCAGGCATCTTATGAGCATATATCTGAAAATAGTCTTGTTGCTGACATGGTGTAAATAATAATAATAATAATAATTTGAGCATATATCCAGAACTGACCTGCGAGTTCTGCTGGTGTTTATCTAGTTTTCTTGCTTCTGAGTGGCTCTTGAGTAAGTTGAGCATATTTGATGTAATTCTTTCACACAAGCGCTCATTTTAAATCGGGTTAGAACAGTGTGTCGTCCGCCTCAGCAGATCGTTCTGTCTCTTCCTGCAGTTGGTGACATGCTCCGGAGCGTTTAAGGAAGGCTCTCTGAGGATCATCCGCAATGGCATAGGAATCCACGAGCACGCCAGCATCGACCTGCCCGGGATTAAAGGTCTGTTTGCTGTCGATCACCACCTGCTTATAAGCCCTGATTGCACTATATTTATATATAATCATTCTGCTGTGCGTGTTTTGTTGAAGTTTCAGTCGTGTAACGTGTTGGATCCGGGAACAGAAACTCACGCTCTGCGTCACTGCACTGCGATGTGAACGGTGCAACCCGATCGATTCTCATGAATACATGTATAATACAATCGGAATTAAAAGTACAACTCCCAGAGTGCATCTGAGCAACAGTTACGTTTCGTACTGCGATCAGTCAAAGCCTTGCTTCAGTCGGACGGACTGCACTAATATCACACGAGTGAACAGACTCCTGTTGCTCCGAGTGCTGGCGGGAATGTGATCCTGGTCTTGTACAAAAGTCCAATAAACAAGTTGATATTAAGTAACGTTTTAGCTCTATTTCGTGAAAATGGTTTCAAACAAAGCCACAGCAGAACTGTTGCGCATCTCCAAGCGGTGATTCCTGAAAGGATCTGCGTTTTCAGCGATTGATTGACTCGCTCAAGTGCAAACATGATCTTTTGATGCTGTCATTCGATTGGTCAGTCTGATTGTGTCTTATTGTTCTAACTGAATTTATTGTGTAAATTTACATTTAATAACAAAGGTTTTATTTTAACTTAAGAAATTGACAAAAGATGACGATTAGAACTAAATGCTCTTATAATGGTAAATATTGCCCTGTAATGGGAATGTCTGTTATGTTAGTGTAGAGCCCTGCTTTAAAATATTGACCAGTGGAGTGGTTATTAGCTATATTTCCAAAGTACAACATTTCTTTATCAGTTTTATATGTTGGGACTGTCCATGTCAAATTCACCGTCGATAGTCTCTCACACACCGCTGGGAGCCGACCTTCCCATCAGGCAGAATCCTCAGATTCATCACGACTGACATGAAATGTTTGCGTCTTGAATCAACAGCGCGCATGTTTGTGAACGCTTGCGCTGCGGTGGTGTGTACGGGAACCGTGTCCTCAGTGACACGAAACGCCACCACTGCAATCTCAACACCTCAGGTTGTGTGTGTGTGTTTTTGCTTCCGTATTATTTTTTCATCTTTTGGAAATCAGTCTAACTATAACATTTGCTAGTATTTGATTTTTTTGTTGCTTTTATTTTTTTAAATACAGGAAATCATCTTAAAACTAAATAAATTTTTGCAGTTGTACCTTCACAATTGAGTTACAAATGACATAAAATATTGTAGGTCCCTTGTATGAAAGTGCTTTGTTTATTTAGGTGTGTGTGTGTGTGTTTGTCAGGTCTGTGGCCGCTTCGCTCCGAGTCGGGCAGAGACACTGATGACATGCTCGTTCTGTCTTTTGTCGGTCAGACCAGGTGAGTTGAGTTCACTTCAGTCCAGTGCTGATACAGGCCTTGCGTGCACATCACGGTCATCTGTGTGTGTGTGTGTGTGCAGAGTGCTGATGCTGAGCGGAGAGGAGGTAGAGGAGACGGAGCTGCCGGGATTTGTGGATAATCAGCAGACGTTCTTCTGTGGGAATGTGGCGCATCAGCAGCTCATACAGGTGCGCTTACACACATCTGAAGCACACCGTATGGAGGTGGTGTTAGAAGCCAGTGTTGACGTGTGTGTGTGTGTGTGCAGATCACGTCGGTGTCCGTGCGGCTGGTCACTCAGGACAGCAAGGCTCTGGTGAGCGAGTGGAAGGAGCCGCAGGGCAGGAACATCAGCGTGGCGTCCTGTAACAGCACACAGGTGGTGCTGGCGGTGGGACGGGTGCTCTATTACCTTCAGATCCTCACCGGAGAGCTCAAACAGATCAGGTGCTCGCACAATCACCAGAACACACCACCAGCTTCTGCTGTTGTTTTACTGTTCACTACACTAAAGCCATCATGATTGAGCCGTGGACACGAGGCTGCGGGTGATCAGCTGATGTTCTTTCGCTATAATGCAACACTTAAACAAGCTTTTCACAGGCTAAACTTTAGACATTATATTGTTATTTGCTTTGTAATATTGCTCCACTAGAGATAAAGTCAAAGCAGAATCAACTGGAGCGAGACGCAGTCGTTCCTCAAGCAAGCTTTGGGTTCAGTATTCAGGGAATGTATGAACTGATCAGATTTTATCTGGAACTAAATGTCTGCCATATTCATAAATGTAAATGTCCTGAATGAATCCGTGTTTGTGAATGTTTGACTGACGCTAATATAGACGTAATTTATCTCTAACTGGCACATTTCATACACAGTGGTAATTCAAAGCGCTTTGCATAAAGAGGAAATAATCACAACAGATGCGCAAGAAATAAAAATAACAATAAAAGCAGAGAATGAAACCTGCTGGAGTAATGAGGGTAAATCTGCAGCGCTAATGCACAGACGGACTCCTGTCTGATCAGACCAGCGGCGCTGGTGTGGGATATAAACTCAGGTGAAACATGACGGCGGTGCTGATGTGTTGGTGTCCCGCAGCTCTACGGAGATGGAGCACGAGGTGGCGTGTCTGGACATCACTCCTCTGGGCGAGAGCACAGGAGAGTCCAGCATCTGCGCTGTGGGACTTTGGACCGACATCTCGGCCCGTCTGCTGAAGCTGCCCTGCTTCAGTCCACTGCACAAAGAGATGCTGGGCGGAGGTGAGCGGAGGAGTGTGTGCATGTGTCCGTCACACACACAACACACTTTATTTGACCAAGATTCATTCATCTTTATAGAAGAAGCTTTTGTTATGCTTTTTTTTGTTATGCATAAATAAAATGATGTATGTTGTGAAGGTATAATGGCATTGAATGAATGAAGTGTAAATGTGTTGTTTTCTGTAGAGATCATCCCTCGCTCCATCCTCATGACCACGTTCGAGGGCAGTCACTACCTGCTGTGTGCGCTGGGAGACGGGGCGCTCTTCTACTTCGGACTGGACATTCAGACAGGTTACGCTGCACACATTCATTGCCCACCACTAAAAAGAGTTTTGGACCAATGAAACCTTGTATTGTAATGTAACTTTGCTATGACGATAGAATTTTAGACACCGACAACACAGACTAGCATATTAGCCTTTGTCTTCGGCTGCGCGCCTAAACTGCCAAACACAAAGAAATATATCAAAATGCCCAGTCGAGTATTCACGTAAACACAGTAGATGTTAGCATTGTGTGCGTTCTCACACACACACACACACACACACACACACACACACACACACACAACCCCTAAACCTACCCATCTCACACTCACTCTCACACACACACACACACACACACACTACCCCTACCCATCACACACTCACACTCACACACACACGAACTCACTCACTCACGCACTCACTCACTCACGCGCACTCACTCACACACACACACACACACACACACACACACACACACACACACACAAGAAGAGGACTTGTGCTCATCAGTTGGTAACTCAACCTCACAGTGAAATCCCTGCACAATTAATTCCATATTGCAACGTATTTATTGTTTGCTGCATATTTATTTGTTTTTAGTTGTGTATGGACCTAATAATTACTATTTAAAAATGTATTATACTATTGTACTTTTTTTTTTATTATTATATATTTTTTTTTACTGTGGCTCTTTTGGAAAAATGCATTAACCAGCAATGAAAAAATGTCTCTTTGGTCAGAAAAGCTTCCCGACCCCTGTGCTAGACTAACTCATATAAAAAAGCTGCTGTTTGTTTGAGCGCTGACCCTTTGCGCGTCCGTGTTTGTCCAGGTGTTTTAAGTGAGCGTAAGAAGGTCACTCTCGGCACTCAGCCGACGGTTCTGCGCACGTTCCGCTCGCTCTCCACTTCCAATGTGTTCGCCTGCTCCGACAGACCGACCGTCATCTACTCCAGCAACCACAAACTGGTGTTCTCTAATGTCAACCTGAAGGAGGTGAACTACATGTGCCCGCTCAACTCCGAGGGCTACCCTGACAGGTACAGAGTCCGTTTGCTGGGGTTCTGAGCTGCGTGTTGTAGAATCACATCTTTGATTTTCTCTTCCTTCTGTTCCAGTCTGGCTCTGGCCAATAACAGCACTCTGACCATCGGCACGATTGACGAGATCCAGAAGCTGCACATCCGGACCGTGCCGCTCTACGAGTCGCCCAAGTGAGTGTGTGTCCGCATCCGGGTTTCTGCCGCTTAGCTTCTCAGGACGCACGCTAGGGGTGTCAATGATCAAGCGCTAATCAGTCGACATGAATCATTTATTTCATTACGTTTGAGTATGGCGTCTAGGGCTGCAGCTAATGATTTATTTTGATGAATAATCGGATAAAAAGCCCTATTTTGTTATTGACAGAACAATCTATTCCACATCCTGCCCAATGCTGTCCTTCAAACAAACATGTCAGCTGAGTGATATGAAAACATACATAGTGAATATATACAAAATCTAAATCATGGTTTTACAAGGAATAAGACCAAAAAAAATAAAATAATAATAAATAAATAAAACGGGGTTGTTGCAGTTATTCCATGGTAACGACAAATGAACCATGGGTTTGCTTTAAATCCATAGTTTAACTGGTATTTGTGTGGTTATACAAATGCTAATCAATACACCAAAGAAAACATGGTTCATTTGAGTTAGGGCATATCTGTGGCATTATGTGCAAACAAGTTACTAAACAGTTTAAATCCCTGCATTAAAATGATATTAAAGAAAAACAAAAACACAATAGTGTAAAAAGTCAGTAAATGCTTCTGCGTCTGAAAGCACTGCGAGTTTGAGTCGCTTATAACGTGACACACGTCAAACATCTTTCCAAACATGAGAAGCATTTATGAACCTCTTGTCCAACAAAAGACAACATTTAATAACATGTTTTTACTCCAAACTCACTTCATAACGTCAGTCGAGTGTTTGAAATAACACCCTTCTGTGAGCTGATGTGGCTCAGGGCTGCACGATTAATCGAACCGCAGTCGTGATTTGGGTTATGTGCGATTTATGAAAGCGCAAAGGCTGCGATTTTAATGAAATAAATATATGCCCAGTGTGTGTGTGTGAAGAGCGGCTCTGAGATCAGGAGTAAATGCTGCTCCGTCTGAAACACTGCGCGTTTGAGTCGCTTATAACAACACGCGTCAAACATCTCCACAAACCAGTGATGCGAAGCGTTCATAAACCTGTTCAACAAAAGACAGCGTTTAATAACGTTTGAACTCCCTTCATATCGTCAGTCGAGTGTTTGTGAGCTGATGTGGCTTCTCATCACAGAATAAGGCACACAACATATTATTTGATAGCCTTTATCACTGTAGAGAATACTATGTCGATTAGCATTGCGTTATAAATCTACATTTATCATGAAAAAACCAAAGATGGCTGGAGCTCAGATAAACCATATATTGTCATGTTTATAGTCATGTTTAATCAATCTCAGCGTGTCAATCTTGTGTGTATTCAGCTACAGTGATAGTGTGATGGCCATAGGGATCTCCTGAACGGCGTGCGCTGTCGTTCTTCTGCGGGTGTGTGTGGAGTGTCTGCGTGAGAGCGCCCTCTGGTGTTTTACTGCTGATCACAGAGCCGCTCTTCACTGACACTGCACAGAAAATAATATAATAATCACAGCCTTTGCCAAATCGCGTTTGGTTTAATTCTGATGAATCGTGCCGTGCTAGCTCGAGTTCAGCTACAGCACGCGTGATGGAAGTGCTGTGTGGATCTCGTGTGTGTGTGTGTGTGTGTGTGTGTGTGTGTGTGTGTTCCACTAATGTCTCTGATTGAGTGCTGGTGTGTGTTGCTGCAGGCGGATCTGTTATCAGGAGGTGTCTCAGTGTTTCGGAGTTCTGTCCAGTAGAGTCGAAATGCAGGATGCCAGTGGAACAACAGCAGCCGTGCGGCCCAGTGCCAGCACACAGGTGTGTGTGTGTGTGTGTGTGTGTGTGTGTGCGCAGTGATGTTCATTAAACATTTCAGTTCCCTCTTGTGCAGTAGAGGTGTGTCTCAGATGCTGTGTGTGTGTGGCAGGCTCTGTCCAGCAGTGTGAGCTCCAGTAAGCTGTTTCCCAGCAGCACGTCGCCTCACGAGACGTCGTTCGGAGAGGAGGTGGAGGTGCACAGTTTGCTGGTGGTGGATCAGCACACGTTCGAGGGTAGGTGTGACGGCCAGGTGTGAGCTCTGTGTGTGTGTGTGTGTGTGTGTGAGGTCTAATGCGCTCCTCTCCCGCAGTGCTGCACGCGCATCAGTTCCTGCAGAACGAGTACGCGCTCAGCATGGTCTCCTGCAAGCTGGGCAGAGATCCGGCCGTGTACTTCATCGTCGGCACAGCCATGGTGTATCCGGAGGAGGCAGAGCCGAAGCAGGGCCGCATCATCGTCTTTCACTATACAGACGGTAATGTCCTATCAGAACACCTGATTATTCTCTACAGCAGGGCTATTCAATTGGCCAAATCCGGCCCTCCAATCATCCCTCCTCTTTTCCTGGCAGTGCGGCTAAATCCGGTTAGATATTGTGGCTTTTTCAATCATGAATATGAAGGTTTACCGTTTCATATTAATATTTTAAAACAAAACTAAAGTCCCACAAATAAAACTAAATAATAATTCCATTCAGAAATGAAATTATATATGAATGGGGAATTCTAGGTCAGGGATTTTCAAAGTGGAAATGTTTCGAGGAAAAAAAAAAGAATGTAAATAAAATAAACATATGAATAAATAAAAAATGGGTTAAAATGAGTAAATAAATACATCTAACAGTACTATAGTGAGAAGAAAAAATATAAAGTAACTTAGAAACGAAATATTTTCCAAAAAATAATGTAAAAATATTATGATTTTTTTTTTCACAGTATAAATAGGGTCTTTTTACAGCAACCTATAGACTGCCTGCCTGTTCAAGGACGCATGAAGATGATCATAATAGAGTGTGTGTGAGTGATCATATGGGCTGTACTTTCAGGCAAACTGCAGACGGTGGCAGAGAAGGAGGTCAAAGGTGCCGTTTACTCTATGGTGGAGTTTAATGGCAAACTGCTGGCCAGCATCAACAGCACCGTGAGTCCCGTCCCGTCACGCTCCTCTCGTCTCTTCCCCTCCCGCCGCTGACGTGTGTGTGTGTCTGCAGGTGCGTCTGTACGAGTGGACGGCAGAGAAGGAGCTGCGCACGGAGTGCAATCACTACAACAACATCATGGCCCTGTATCTGAAGACGAAAGGCGACTTCATTCTGGTGGGCGACCTGATGCGCTCGGTGCTGCTGCTGGCCTACAAACCCATGGAGGGCAGCTTCGAGGAGGTGATGCTGCTGCTCTGCATTCTGGGATTTCTGCTGCATTTATTGTTTGGGGAAGCTTCATTTCCTCTCGCTGTTTTCATTTCTTTAGATTGCCCGTGATTTCAATCCAAACTGGATGAGTGCTGTCGAAATCCTGGATGATGACAACTTCCTCGGAGCCGAGAACGCCTTCAACCTGTTTGTCTGCCAGAAAGACAGGTAACGGGTCGACCCGATCAGAGAAACTGATGTGACTGACATCTGAAGGGCGCTCACATTTACTAATGCTCTGCAATTTTGTAACGGTTAAAGGTTACACGGGGTGTTATTATACTACCCACCATTAGGGGACACTATTGCTCTTTTTTGCTAAGGTTAAATACAGGTAGATGGCAGAAGAAGAGAGAGCTGTTTGGTAAGAGGAAAGCATCGCTGCGTCCCAATTCGCATACTATCCGTCCTAAATAGTATTCGAAAATAGAATTAGTACGTCCCAAATCGTAGTGTGTTGAGAGTATTCCAGAGATCCCCGGATGGTCTACTATTTCCGGTCAGAATCCGAAGTGCAGATCGACGCGCACTCTGACGGCTGATATTACCCACAAACCATTGCAAGTTGGACGAGGATTTGATTAGAACTACAAACGTGGATAAAAAGTGTTAAAAAACTACAGAAGATGTGCGAGTCCGACAGTTAAGTAGAGAGGTTTAGATAAAGGGGCTTGAGTGACCAATTATCAGTATTTAACCTGACGAAAAGATATTTATTCAATGTCATCCGCATTATATTTCATCTGCAGCAGCATTGAGAACTTTTGTAATGATACGTTTGGCCATTAACTTTTAAATGCATCATTATATTTAAACCGCAAACACATGAGGAGAGTCTCGCATTAAAGACCTACAAACGTGCGGCTAACTACACTTCTCTCCGATACGGTAGGAATTAAACTGAATGTGGAGGATTTGAACGGTGAGGATGATTGACAGGGCAGTTTAAACAGTGATGGGATGCACGTAACTAAGCGACAGAGTCCGTTAAAGATGACGAAGTAGTGTGTCCCAAAGCTTGCATACTCTTCTGCTACACACTCAAAAGTATGTACTTTTTCTTCACAAAAAGAGTACATACTTTTAGGTCGTAGTGTAAGTAGGCGAATTGGGACGCAGCACATGGCTTCCCGGCTGGTAACCTTACCTTCAGTGATGTCCTGATTGGGAAACATACTGTTGGATGCTCAATTAAAGGAAGGTCCTTTTTTTTCACATATTTTAAGAGTGGCTGTACAAATTGTATTTCATTGTTGGTGAACTTTATACTAATGTTTGTTAATATTTTGTTTGTAGAAGGACTCCTTTTACCTACCCTCATTATTTGTAGCAATGGTGCATTGGCTATTGCATGGTACATGTGGGAAATAGAAAGGTCTAATTTACCTACGTTGGACCTCATTGCTTTGGGTCTTCAAATATGGACAATATTTACGAGGATAATAACGGGTTCTGCTTGTTTCTGGAATTGCGGTGTGGAGTATTGAATCTGGACTTTACCGAGGTCTATGGACTGTGACTATAAGCTTTACCACACTGCATCCAAACTCTCGCACTCATATCCTACGATTTATGTTGTGTTTTGTATTTCTATATATATATAATTCTTTTGTATAGGTTTTCGGGGTTATTTGTAAAAGTGGTTTATGGTATGTTACTTTGCTTTGGGGTTATCAGTGTTCATTTCACAGTTGTTGTATTTTTCATAATTTTTCATCTGCAGTGCGGCGACGACAGACGAGGAGCGGCAGCACCTGCAGGAAGTGGGTCTGTTCCACCTGGGCGAGTTTGTCAACGTGTTTTCTCACGGTTCTCTGGTGCTGCAGAACCTGGGCGAGAGCTCCACTCCAACACAAGGCTCTGTGCTGTTCGGCACCGTCAACGGCATGATCGGTAAGCTTCACACACACGGCACGTCCGTCTCTGATGGTGAAATACGGCACGAGACGCGTTGAAGAGGTCAGGACAAGGACATTGCTCTCATTCATTATGAAGAATCTGAGGAACCTTTCATTTGTAAAGGATTTCCAGTCATATGTGATCTGTGATATACTGTGTATATATAGCATTACCATGACGTTGGTCACGTGTGAATGAGAGTTTTGATTTCTTTCTTTGAGGTTTGGTGACGTCGCTGTCCGAGGGCTGGTACAGTTTACTGCTGGATCTACAGAACCGACTCAACAAGGTCATCAAGAGTGTCGGCAAGATTGAGCACAGCTTATATCCTTGAACACAGGATCTGTCAGAGACACGAGCTGTGTGTGTGTGAGTGTGAGAGAGAGTGTGTGAGAGAGAGTGTGTGAGAGAGAGTGTGTGAGAGAGAGTGTGTGAGAGAGAGTGTGTGAGAGAGAGAGTGTGTGAGAGAGTGTGTGTGAGAGAGTGTGTGGGAGAGAGTGTGTGAGAGAGAGTGTGTGAGAGAGAGTGTGTGAGAGAGAGTGTGTGAGAGAGAGTGTGTGAGAGAGAGTGTGTGAGAGAGAGTGTGTGAGAGAGAGTGTGTGAGAGAGAGTGTGTGAGAGAGAGTGTGTGAGAGAGAGTGTGTGAGAGAGAGTGTGTGAGAGAGAGTGTGTGAGAGAGAGTGTGTGAGAGAGAGTGTGTGAGAGAGAGTGTGTGAGAGAGAGTGTGTGAGAGAGAGTGTGTGAGAGAGAGTGTGTGAGAGAGAGTGTGTGAGAGAGAGTGTGTGAGAGAGAGTGTGAGCTGAATTGACACTCTGTGGCGTGAACTGTGGATGTGACCTTGACTAGCTCCACCTGGAGGTCGTTCCACACCGAGCGCAAGACCGAGCAGGCCACAGGGTTCATCGATGGAGATCTCATCGAGAGCTTCCTGGATCTGGGTCGAGCCAAGATGCAGGAGGTGGTGAGCACACTGCAGGTGATGACATCATAATCCCGTCTGACCAGTGTGTGAGGTCGGCGTGATTCAAGCGTCTCTACTGAATCTACAGCGCTATGGAAAACTAAGATTAGCTGTCAGTTTGAATTTAATGTAATGACAGACAAAAAACTAGATGCCCTAAAATAAGACATTAGACACGGCACTGTAGAGCGAACACTGAGTCACAGGCAGTCACTGATCGCACGGCTCAATCAGGCGTTAGATTAGGAAGAGTTTGAAAACGGCTGATTTTTTGCTAGAAATGTAGACAAAAGTTGAAAAAAATTGGGCAGAACCCAACATTTCACTGGCAACTGCAGTTTTCAGACGCCATTTTTCCTTCAGCTCAACTTTCACGGAATCGCACAGAATTGTGGGATATTATAAGCAGCACATGGTGGAAAGATCATATCTATGAGCCGAATGCACATGAAAGTCATCATTCAGAATGTGAACCTCAGAACTTTGAGCCCCAGAGAACATGCAGCGTCTGCAGGAACACTCATATGAGCTGACACGCACACACGATGCCTTTATATCCATACAAACGCATGTCTCGATGTTCTTCTGGATGTTTTAGTGCTCGTGTGTAAAATATGTCTTCACATCAGAGTCTGTGTTTGTGTTCTAGATCGACGACGGCAGCGGAATGAAGCGGGAAGCCACAGTGGACGAGGTGATCAAGATCGTGGAGGAGCTGACGCGGATCCACTAGCCAATCCCAGCGTCACAGATCTGTACATAGCTATACATAAATCAGAGGGTGCGCTTCACTCCTGTAGAATGAATTGAGTCCCTCACAGCCTCATGCACACGCTCACGTTTGTCCTGTGAGCGCAGAGACGAACAACACTGATCTGCAGTAGTTTAGTGAAGCGTTTGCCATCGTGATGTTTCTCTGTTCCTTCATTTATTTTAATAAAGTTTCCTTCAGTACTTTGGGCCTGATGCATTTTATGAAGTGTGTGTGTGGGAGGCTTTCAATAAAAGCACATTACAATAGAAACCAGTTCAGTCGTAATATTATATCCTGTCTCTGGTGAGTGATGTCGGTCTTGAATGCATAATGTGCCGTCAGACGGGCATTATTGTGCAATAAATCCAGACCTCAGAGCAGAGCCTGACTGTACATTATCCTGCGTATTACATGACTACTTCATAAATAAATAAATGGACATGAAATATTGATTTGAGTGTGCATGATTTTATTATGAGCAGAAGCGAGCATGGGTGATATGAGACTTGAACTGATATGTAGGAAATCAAGAGTTTAGCATCATATGACTCCAGAAGGCCAGCACTGACACGGACACATCACAATCTGTCTAGATGCGTGTCATATAATAGATGCGTGTGATATAATAACATGCGTGTGATATAATAACAGATGCGTGATATAATAACAGATGCGTGTGATATAATAACAGATGCGTGTGATATAATAACATGCGTGTGATATAATAACAGATGCGTGTGGTATAATAACTGATGCGTGTGATATAATAACATGCGTGTGGTATAGTAACTGATGCGTGTGGTATAATAACAGATGCGTGTGATATAATAACTGATGCGTGTGATATAATAACAGATGCGTGTGGTATAATAACAGATGCGTGTGCTATAACAGATGCGTGTGATTTGATAACAGATGCGTGTGATATAATAACAGATGCGTGTGAAATGATAACAGATGTGTGTGATATGATAACAGATGCGTTTGATATAATAGCAGATTAGTGTGATATAATAACAGATGCGTGTGGTATAATAACTGATGCGTGTGATATAATAAAGGATGCGTGTGATATAATAGATTTGTGTGATTTAATAACAGATGCATGTGGTATAATAACTGATGCATGTGGTACAATAACATGCGTGTGATATACTAACAGATGCGTGTGGTATAATAACTGATGCGTGTGATATAATAACAAATGCGTGTGGTATAATAACAGATGCGTGTGATATAATAACAGATGCGTGTGGTATAATAACATGCATGTGATATAATGACATGCGTGTGGTATAATAGATGCATGTGATATAATAACAGATGCGTGTGGTATAATAACAGATGCGTGTGATATAATAACAGATGCGTGTGGTATAATAACTGATGCGTGTGATATAATAACAGATGCGTGTGGTATAATAACAGATGCGTGTCATATAATAACAGATGCGTGTGGTATAATAACAGATGCGTGTGATATAATAGATGCGTGTGGTATAATAGATGCGTGTGATAAAATAACAGATGCATGTGGTATAATAACTGATGCGTGTGGTATAATAACAGATGCGTGTGATATAATAACTGATGCTTGTGATATAATAACTGATGCGTGTGATATGATAACAGATGCGTGTGATATAATAACAGATGCGTGTGGTATAATAACAGATGCGTGTGGTATAATAACAGATGCGTGTGATATAATAACAGATGCGTGTGCTATAACAGATGCGTGTGATATGATAACAGATGCGTGTGATATAATAACAGATGCGTGTGATATGATAACAGATGCGTGTGATATGATAACAGATGCGTGTGATATGATAACAGATGCGTGTGGTATAATAACAGATGCGTGTGGTATAATAACAGATGCGTGTGATATAATAACAGATGCGTGTGATATAATAACAGATGCGTGTGATATGATAACAGATGCGTGTGGTATAATAACAGATGCGTGTGGTATAATAACAGATGTGTGTGATATAATAACATGCGTGTGATATAATAACAGATGCGTGATATAATAACAGATTAAAGAGAATAGTCCAACGCCGTGGTACAACGAGCACACCCGGGCCCTTAAAACAGCAGCCAGAAAAATGGAGCGCAGCTGGAAGAAAACAAAACTGGAAGTTTTTCGCATTTCGTGGAAAGAGAGCATGATTTCATACAGAAAGGCATTGAAAACTGCTAGATCTGCTTATTTCTCGACTCTCTTAGAAGAAAACAAACACAACCCTAGGTATTTATTCAATACAGTGGCTAAATTAACCAAAAATAAAGCTTCAACTTCTGATGTCTGCCAACAGCACAGCAGTAATGACTTTATGAACTTCTTTACTTGTAAGATTGATAATATTAGGAAAAAAATTATAACCATGCAGCCATCTACTACTGTATCACATCAGACAGAGCATTGTAGTGTCACTGAGGAAAAATTACATTCATTCACTGCTATAGGAGAAGAAGAATTGGCTAAACTCGTTAAATCATCAAAATCAACAACATGTATGCTCGACCCTATACCGACTAAACTACTAAAAGAGATGCTTCCAGAGGTCATAGATCCTCTTCTTAATATCATTAATTCATCCTTGACTTTAGGATATGTACCGAAAACTTTTAAGTTGGCTATTATTA
Source organism: Rhinogobio ventralis (assembly GCA_039654625.1). Classification (NCBI taxonomy): domain Eukaryota; kingdom Metazoa; phylum Chordata; class Actinopteri; order Cypriniformes; family Gobionidae; genus Rhinogobio; species Rhinogobio ventralis. The sequence continues at coordinate 40,872,423 of CM077206.1, forward strand.
AACCACTTATTAAAAAACCGCAACTTGACCCTACAGAATTAGTCAATTACAGGCCAATCAAATCTACCCTTTCTGTCAAAAATACTAGAAAAGGCAGTGTCCTCACAATTATGCTCCTTTTTAGAAAGAAATGGTATCTGTGAGGTTTTCCAGTCAGGATTTAGACCACATCATAGTACTGAGACTGCTCTCATTAGAGTTACAAATGATTTACTCTTATCATCCGATCGTGGTTGTATCTCTCTGTTAGTGTTACTCGATCTTAGCGCTGCATTCGATACCATCGACCACAACATTCTTTTGAATAGACTCGAAAATGATGTTGGCATTAGTGGAATTGCATTGGCATGGTTTAAATCATACTTATCTGACCGTTTTCAGTTTGTAGCAGTAAATGAAGAGATGTCACACCGATCACAAGTTCAGTATGGAGTACCGCAGGGCTCAGTGCTAGGACCGTTGCTTTTCACCCTGTACATGCTACCACTGGGAGATATCATTAGGAAGCATGGCGTTAGTTTTCATTGTTATGCTGACGATACTCAGCTCTATATTTCTTCACGCCCTGACGAAACTTACCAATTCACAAGATTAACGGAATGCATAGCTGATATAAAAAATTGGATGCTAAGTAATTTCCTGCAACTTAATTCAGAAAAAACTGAATTTTTAATTATTGGACAAAAAAACTCCACATGTAGTAACCTAGAATACTGTCTAACACTTGATGGCTGCTCTGTCAAGTCCTCGTCGTCAGTTAGGAACCTGGGTGTGCTCTTTGATACCAATCTCTCATTTGAAAGCCACGTTTCTAGCATCTGTAAAACTGCATTCTACCATCTTAAAAATATATCTAAATTACGGCATATGCTTTCAATGCAAAATGCTGAACAGTTAGTTCATGCATTCATGACCTCAAGGCTAGATTATTGTAATGCTCTACTGGGTGGTTGCCCTGCTCGCTTAATAAATAAACTGCAGCTGGTCCAAAATGCAGCAGCTCGAGTTCTTACTAGAACCAGGAAGTATGACCATATTAGCCCGGTTCTGTCAACACTGCACTGGCTCCCTATAAAACATTGCATACATTTTAAAATCTTGCTAATTACTTACAAATCACTAAATGGTTTAGCTCCCCAGTACTTGAGCGAGCTCTTAACGCATTATACTCCATCACGTCTATTGCGGTCTCAAAACTCTGGCCAGTTGATAATACCTAGAATATCAAAATCAACTGCAGGCGGTCGATCCTTTTCCTATTTAGCACCCAAACTCTGGAACAGCCTTCCTAGCATTGTTCGGGAAGCAGACACACTCTGTCAGTTTAAATCTAGACTAAAAACGCATCTCTTTACTATGGCATACACATAAAACATTTTAATTTATATTTTATTCAAATTGTTAGGCCGCATTAACTAGGTCAGCCGGAACCGGGAACACTTCCCATAACACCTGATGTACTCGTTACATCATACGAGGAATGGCATCTACGCTAATGTTAGTCTCTCTGTTTATCCCGAGGTTTACTGCAGTCAGCCGGATCTGGGCCGTATCCAGATCAGATGGTGGACCAGCGCCCAGACATTACCAACGCATCCCTGAAGTGTCTGCAGAGACCGTGTCAATTAATCTACCCTCTGAAATTGCTCATCGACATGGCATCCTCAATGGATCCATCTCCGGCGTGATGACTCCGATATTTCAAATATTCCTATTTAATAATTGTTTAATTGACACGCCATCCTCAATAAACCCGGTGTGATGCCTCCGATCTTTCGAATAATCCAATCTAATATAACTTCTGACCTATAAGGCTGCCAAAATAATAAACATACACTGTTTGTTAATTGGCCAGAGGAGAACTGGCACCCCGACTGAGCCTGGTTTCTTCCAAGGTTTATTTTTCTCCATTAGGACACCTGATGGAGTTTTGGTTCCTTGCCACTGTCGCCTCTGGCTTGCTCAGTTGGGGACACAAAATTTTCAAATAAATATCCAAATAAATTTAATTACTAAACTAAATTATATCAACTACATTACTTGAATATATATGATAATTGAAATGAGCTGATGACATCACCGTTTTCTCCAGAGTGGCTGTACAGCAGAATCAAATTCTGTTCATTATTTTCCTGTTTAACACTGTGAAGCTGCTTTGAAACAATCTGCATTGTAAAAAGCGCTATATAAATAAAGTTGACTTGACTTGACTTGACATGCGTGTGGTATAATAACTGATGCGTGTGGTATAATAACAGATGCGTGTGATATGATAACATATGCGTTTGATATAATAGCAGATTATTGTGATATAATAACTGATGCGTGTGGTATAATAACTGATGCGTGTGATATAATAAAGGATGCGTGTGATATAATAGATTTGTGTGATTTAATAACAGATGCATGTGGTACAATAACAGATGCATGTGATATACTAACAGATGCGTGTGGTATAATAACTGATGCGTGTGATATAATAACAAATGCGTGTGATATAATAACTGATGCTTGTGATATAATAACTGATGCGTGTGATATGATAACAGATGCGTGTGATATGATAACAGATGCGTGTGATATGATAACTGATGCGTGTGATATGATAACAGATGCGTGTGATATAATAATAGATGCGTGTGGTATAATAACAGATGCGTGTGGTATAATAACAGATGCGTGTGATATAATAACAGATGCGTGTGCTATAACAGATGCGTGTGATATGATAACAGATGCGTGTGATATGATAACAGATGCGTGTGATATGATAACAGATGCGTGTGGTATGATAACAGATGCGTGTGGTATAATAACAGATGCGTGTGATATAATAACATGCGTGTGATATAATAACAGATGTGTGTGATATAATAACATGCGTGTGATATAATAACAGATGCGTGATATAATAACAGATGCGTGTGGTATAATAACTGATGCGTGTGATATAATAACAGATGCGTGTGGTATAATAACTGATGCGTGTGGTATAATAACAGATGCGTGTGATATGATAACATATGCGTGTGATATGATAACAGATGCGTGTGGTATAATAACTGATGCGTGTGATATAATAACATATGCGTGTGGTATAATAACTGATGCGTGTGATATAATAACAGATGCGTGTGGTATAATAACTGATGCGTGTGGTATAATTACAGATGCGTGTGATATGATAACATATGCGTGTGATATAATAACAGATGCGTGTGATATAATAACATGCGTGTGGTATAATAACAGATGCGTGTGATATAATAACAGATGCGTGTGATATAATAACGTGTGTGATATAATAACATGCGTGTGATATAATAACAGATGCGTGTGATATAATAACATGCGTGTGATATAATAACAGATGCGTGTGATATAATAACTGATGCTTGTGATATAATAACTGATGCGTGTGGTATAATAACAGATGCGTGTGGTATAATAACAGATGCGTGTGATATAATAACATGCGTGTGATATAATAACAGATGTGTGTGATATAATAACATGCGTGTGATATAATAACAGATGCGTGTGGTATAATAACTGATGCGTGTGATATAATAACAGATGCGTGTGGTATAATAACTGATGCGTGTGGTATAATAACAGATGCGTGTGATATGATAACATATGCGTGTGATATAATAACAGATGCGTGTGATATAATAACATGCGTGTGGTATAATAACAGATGCGTGTGATATAATAACAGATGCGTGTGATATAATAACATGCGTGTGATATAATAACAGATGCGTGTGATATAATAACATGCGTGTGATATAATAACAGATGCGTGTGGTATAATAACTGATGCGTGTGATAAAATAAAAAGATGCGTGTGGTATAATAACTGATGCGTGTGGTATAATAACAGTTGCGTGTGATATAATAACAGTTGCGTGTGATATAATAACAGTTGCGTGTGATATAATAACAGATGCGTGTGGTATAATAACAGTTGCGTGTGATATAATAACAGTTGCGTGTGATATAATAACAGATGCGTGTGGTATAATAACTGATGCGTGTGATATAATAACAGATGCGTGTGGTATAATAACTGATGCGTGTGGTATAATAACAGATGCGTGTGATATAACATATGCGTGTGATATAATAACAGATGCGTGTGATATAATAACATGCGTGTGGTATAATAACAGATGCGTGTGATATAATAACAGATGCGTGTGATATAATAACATGCGTGTGATATAATAACATGCGTGTGATATAATAACAGATGCGTGTGATATAATAACATGCGTGTGATATAATAACAGATGCGTGTGGTATAATAACTGATGCGTGTGATATAATAAAAAGATGCGTGTGGTATAATAACTGATGTGTGTGGTATAATAACAGTTGCGTGTGATATAATAACAGTTGCGTGTGATATAACAGATGCGTGTGGTATAACAGTTGCGTGTGATATAATAACAGTTGCGTGTGATATAATAACAGATGCGTGTGATATAATAGATGTGTGTGGTATAATAACAGATGCGTGTGATATAATAGATGCGTGTGGTATAATAACAGATGCGCGTGATATAATAGATGCGTGTGGTATAATAACAGATGCGTGTGATATAATAGATGTGTGTGGTATAATAACAGATGCGTGTGATATAACTGATGCGTGTGGTATAATAACAGTTGCGTGTGATATAATAACAGATGCGTGTGATATAATAGATGCGTGTGATATAATAACAGATGCGTGTGATATAATAGATGCGTGTGGTATAATAACAGATGCGTGTGATATAATAGATGCGTGTCGTATAATAGATGCGTGTGATATAATAACAGATGCGTGTGATATAATAGATGCGTGTGATATAATAACAGATGCGTGTGATATAATAGATGCGTGTGATATAATAACAGATGCGTGTGATATAATAGATGCGTGTGGTATAATAATAGATGCGTGTGATATAATAGATGCGTGTCGTATAATAGATGCGTGTGATATAATAACAGATGCGTGTGATATAATAGATGCATGTGATATAATAGCAGATGCGTGTGATATAATAGATGCGTGTGGTATAATAATAGATGCGTGTGATATAATAGATGCGTGTCGTATAATAGATGTGTGTGATATAATAACAGATGCGTGTGATATAATAGATGCGTGTGGTATAATAACAGATGCGTGTGATATAATAGATGCGTGTGGTATAATAACAGATGCGCGTGATATAATAGATGCGTGTGATATAATAGATGCGTGTGGTATAATAACAGATGCGTGTGATATAATAGATGCATGTGGTATAATAACAGATGCGTGTGATATAATAGATGCGTGTGGTATAATAACAGATGCGCGTGATATAATAGATGCGTGTGATATAATAGATGCGTGTGGTATAATAACAGATGCGTGTGATATGATAACAGATGCGTGTGATATAATAACAGATGCGTGTGATATGATAACAGATGCGTGTGATATAATAACAGATGCGTGTGATATGATAACAGATGCGTGTGATATGATAACAGATGCGTGTGGTATAATAACTGATGCGTGTGATATGATAACAGATGCGTGTGATATGATAACAGATGCGTGTGATATGATAACTGATGCGTGTGATATGATAACTGATGCGTGTGATATGATAACTGATGCGTGTGATATAATAACAGATGCGCGTGATATAATAACAGATGCGTGTGATATGATAACAGATGTGTGTGATATAATAATTTCTCAAGCTTGATGTCAGCATTTATGATTTAAGTGAGCCCTTTATTTATTTTTTTATTAAATCATCAGCGTAGGATCAATAATCGACTGTGTTTGAAAAATGTTATTGTCAAAATTTGTATTATTTGACAAAAGATTGTTTTAAAAAATGGGCAACACTTTATCGATGCTCCTAACAGACATTCTCATACATCCGTAACTTTACAACTACAGGTCAACGTATTCTTCTAACCCAAACCCAAACCTAACTGTCTAACACTCTAATGATTTAAAAATTTTGCCAACGTTTTTTCATCCAGTAGTGTCAAAATATAAAATCAGTCCACTAATGTTGCCTGAAGATTTCCTCTGCAATATAACATTTAGCTCATTGTTTGCTATGGTTTTTTTTGTTGTTGTTTGTGCTTCAGTCCCAAAAAGCATGACATCACCTCCCTAAAAACAAAGCATAGCAAACAGATATGATTGGATGCTCAGAAATTGTGAAAATGCCCTTTTTTGAGTGTCTTTGCCAAGGCAGAGTTTATAAGTTAGACTTGACCTAGTCTTCATGGGTTATCTGCACACTTCCAGTATTTCTCTGTTGTCTGACCCTGGAGTCTCTGCTAACGAGTTGGGTCAGGTGTGTCTGATCAGGGAGTTTGAACACATTTACTGTTGGTTTTTCACGCTCCTCGTCATCCTGATGGTCCATGGATGGGCAAAACTCTTCAGAGAGAATCTTCAGTAATACTCACTAAGCTTTGAAGTGCCTGCAGTGATGATATAAAGGTTATTTCTCTCCTGGTCAGAGGTTTAGAGCGGTCAGCAGAGAGTCTTGAGAAAGCTCTGGATAATTCAGCATTATCCCATAGATCTGAATTCAGTGATGGGTTCCTGTTCAAGATGGGATAGGAAACAAAACCTCTAGACACTGCCATCAAATGCCCAATACAGCAGATGTTTTCAGCTCCGTTCAGGAGCTCTTCTGATCATCGTGGGCTTCACACCAGGTAAATACTGTTCGTTCATGATGTTATATAACACTGTAAATGTGTACAAAACATGCATCATTGCTCAAACTATCGTGGGACGGCTGCTGCTCTGAGACACACACACTTGGGCTGTCGTTTCTTCAGAGACGTTTGTGAGTGTCTGAGCATCACCTTCATCTCCATCCAAGAGCATCGAGCCGTGCCATTGGCTGTCAGCTGATGATGTCACTCTCATCCACCTCAAGATCTGAGTGAAGAGGAACGAGGAAGAACAGACACCTGACTGTACTGCTAAAAACAGCCTTTGTTGTTTTTGCTGATGCTCTTGTACACTTTGTGGTGATGCTGATCCGTCTTGACTCATAAGAATGAGATGTTCAAATTGCATGCTGTTCAATTATATTTATTGTTTAAAAACGGTAAATAAAGACAACAAACATTAAGTCCTATAAGCGTGTTACTCCAACACATGCTTCCAAACGTTCCTCCACACTCATCTTGCGGTCAGTGACTGTTGCGCTGCTATCAGCACCCCCTGCTGGACTGGAGTTACAGCCTTTACAACAAATGTCACCCATTGCCTGCAGGAGGAGCACACAATGGAAAATATTTATAACAAATAAAAGTTAAAGAAACAAAAAATGAATATGGCTCCTACACTGACTTTTCTGATTCTTCTGTAAATGAACTAAGAGGCCTACATGTAGGCATGGACAAATTAATGTAAATAAAAGTATTTAGATTTTTTTTTTTTTGAGTTCAGGCAAAACTATAGTTTATTATATGTATATGTGTGGTGTCTCATACAGCAGTTTTAACCCTTTAAAGGTGGATTGAAAACCACTGATACTATAGTATGTTTAAATGAAACCCTCGATCCAAACATGAAGATCTCATGAGTTCTGTGAATATGATTTGGGATGGGGTTGGGATTTTTAAGGGTTACAGAGAACACATTTCATATTTTATTTCAGGTTTGATTATTTCAGCTGACACTCTTGATTTATCTTTCAATATTGCAATACAAAGGGAAGCTTTCACTTTCAGATGTTTCATAATGACCATATAATGCACTTACAGTAGAGGTCAGGATTATCAGCCCCCCCCCCAGGAAGATCAGAGCCCATTCCTCCACAGAATCCCTCAGATCCGTCAGATCCCAGCTCTTCTCTTCCAGTCATCACTCATTCTCTATAGGGTCAGGTCAGGGGACGGCCATGGAGAAGCTTCAGTTTGTGCCCAGGGACACATTTGTGTGTTGAGTTTGATGTTTGTTTGGAATCGTTGTCCGGATGGAAGATCCAACCACAGCCCATTATCAGATTTCTAGCAGAGGCCGTCAGGTTTTGATGTTTTATCTGCTGGTGTTTGCTAGAATCCATGAGACTGTGTGTCTGAACAAGAAGTCCAGGACCTCCACCAAAATAATAGGCCAGAACATCAAAGATCCAGCGGTGTATTTAACCGTGGACAGTGGACATGGGCTGCTTTATATCCCATCTGGAGTGTTGCTGCCAAAAAGCTCTTTCTTTAGTTTCATCTGACCACAGAACCGTCCCGTCTGAAGATCCAGTCGTGTCTGAATACACTGGAGTTTGTTTCTGGATGAGCATCCAGATATTTATTTCATAATGTGATTTTCAAATGTGATCACTTGAAACAATGTTATTAAAAAAACAAAAACCTAATTCCACTCATACATGCTTACAAAGTCGCTGATCTGGCCTCGTGCAATATTCATTTGTCTGGAAAGACGGTGAACAAGGTGATTTATTGCAGAGGAAGAGAAATCAGGATGAATTATTGATCATTTGAGTGAAGCTGTAATGGAAGACACATTTGATGCATATTGTATGGAGCCAGATCAGTATTCAAGACCCAGTTACCAGATATTCATTCATATATACATCAAAAACATAACAGTAGCAGCTATTGGGCGTGGATTACTGAATATGTTCAGAAACATCACGACACACGACAGACTTCGGCATAGGGTCACTACAAATTCTGTCCGAAGAAAGTGAGTGTGTGAAAACAGCAGTGATGAAATATAAAATAACCCTAACTGTGTTAAAACATCATGATAATGCTATAAGAACTGCAAGGTGTAGGGCAAGCAAGGGTGATGATGAGCAACCACATCCACATATTTGTAAAAGATTTATTTATATGTCACACAGCTGTTAGAGATGGTCACATGATCATAAGTTCAGTTCCTTGATAATCACAGACTTCATTGAGAATGACATACTAACAAACTCTGAACTGAACACTGCTATTACACATCAGAAAGAGCAGATCTCTGAAGACACCTCGGCTTCATTGCTCTGAGGATCCAGACCACAACAATAGTAACCGTCTGTTCGTGTCCTATTCTGAACATCGACCTTCTCCTGGTTGACCAGGACCATTACACATCCCTAATCTTCATTTAGTTTTTTTGCGTTACTATTACACATTGCTGTGGTTCTCATGCTTGCTCAGATCTGGACACATCTGTAAACATACAGTGGCCCAAAAACATCAGGACACAATTCACTCTTAAAATGTGAGAATGCCATTGCAGAAGATAATACAATATCAAAGCAAGTGTCATTTGTTTTAAAGAGAGCACAAGCACACATGAAGTTATTTTGTTAGAAAAATTCAATTTGAATTACGCAAAATGGCAAACGATGCCCAGAGAGTCTCTTTTCGCTTTAGAAATCTTCAAATAAATCTAATGCTGTGGACGAAAGCTGTGAAAGCCTCCTTCAGCAGCCCGGGCCGCGAGGCGATATAACATCAGAACAGTTCATCCAGGCTGTTATTAGACAAGCATCCGTCCTCCGGCTCCAGCCTCCACCCACAGGACAGAGGTTATCTCCTAGTTCCTAAACTAATTCAGACGATCTGATCACAGAAGTACCAAGTGAGTCAAACTTTGAATCAGTTGAGCAAATAGATTTGCTGTAGATGCATCAGTACATCCCATAACCATTAGGTGGCGACCAGTCTTTTGTAGAACTTCTGGGTTTCATGTTTATCATACTATAGAAAAAATAGAAACCGTAATAATCTAAAAACTATGCGTTTCAGTTGCATTTGATTGTGTATGGTCCTCTTTCACTGTGTGAACACTAATCGACTCTTCATTGCTCTTCCACGCTCTTCCTCCTCCGGCTCCCTGAACGCTTTCTCTTCGAGTCCGCACTTCGGTGCATAAAGCCACATTGCAGACTTGGCAAAAGTGCACATCAAGGGAGCAAAGCGGCCCCGAAGGAGTCGTTCATGAGCTCTATTCCCAAATCTACACTGACACATGGGACCTCGAGACTGTAAATATTATGGGAAAATAACCCAGATCCAGCTTGAAGCAGTGATTGACAGGTGGGGCCAGTGCTTCCCAACCCCTATTTTACATCCAGAATCCCCTGCAATACACTTGCAAACGCACATTTAATTTACTGACAGGGGTTACAAAAGCAAGTATTTAATAAATGTAACAACAGCAGAAACCAATAATAACATTAACAGTGATGGCCGGATTATAATGAAGCAGTTGGGTGACTTACAGCAAAATGTAATCTACTAATGTACTACATGTTTAAATAAATTATTGACAAAAAAGTGTTATAAAATGATAAACTTTGATAAACTCCGTGTGTAACGGACACGCTTCTGCTCCGTGTTCCAGTAGTTCTTGGCCACTGCAATGTACATGTAGTGAACTGTGTAGTGAACTGTGTTGTAAACTGTGTAGTGAACTGTGTAGTGAACTGTGTTGTAAACTGTGTAGTGAAATGTGTAGTGAACTGTGTAGTGAACTGTGTTGTGAACTGTGTAGTGAACTGTGTAGTGAACTGTGTAGTGAATTGTAGTGAACTGTGTTGTGAACTGTGTAGTAAACTGTGTTGTAAACTGTGTAGTGAACTGTGTAGTGAACTGTGTAGTGAATTGTAGTGAACTGTGTGAACTGTGTAGTGAACTGTGTAGTGAACTGTGTAGTGAACTGTGTTGTAAACTATGTAGTGAACTGTGTAGTGAACTGTGTAGTGAACTGTGTTGTAAACTATGTAGTGAACTGTGTAGTGAACTGTAGTGAACTGTGTAGTGAACTGTAGTGAACTGTGTAGTAAACTGTAGTGAACTGTAGTGAACTGTGTAGTGAACTGTGTTGTAAACTATGTAGTGAACTGTGTAGTGAACTGTGTTGTAAACTATGTAGTGAACTGTGTAGTGAACTGTGTAGTGAACTGTAGTGAACTGTGTAGTGAACTGTGTTGTAAACTATGTAGTGAACTGTGTAGTGAACTGTAGTGAACTGTGTTGTAAACTATGTAGTGAACTCTGTTGTAAACTATGTAGTGAACTGTGTAGTGAACTGTGTAGTAAACTGTGTTGTAAACTGTGTAGTGAACTGTGTTGTAAACTGTGTAGTGAACTGTGTAGTGAACTGTGTTGTAAACTGTGTAGTGAACTGTGTAGTGAATTGTAGTGAACTGTGTAGTGAACTGTGTTGTAAACTATGTAGTGAACTGTGTAGTGAACTGTGTTGTAAACTATGTAGTGAACTGTGTAGTGAACTGTAGTGAACTGTGTAGTGAACTGTGTAGTGAACTGTGTTGTAAACTGTGTAGTGAACTGTGTAGTAAACTGTGTTGTAAACTGTGTAGTGAACTGTGTTGTAAACTATGTAGTGAACTGTGTAGTGAACTGTGTTGTAAACTATGTAGTGAACTGTAGTGAACTGTGTAGTGAACTGTGTAGTGAACTGTAGTGAACTGTGTTGTAAACTATGTAGTGAACTGTGTAGTGAACTGTGTAGTGAACTGTGTTGTAAACTATGTAGTGAACTGTGTAGTGAACTGTAGTGAACTGTGTAGTGAACTGTGTAGTGAACTGTAGTGAACTGTGTAGTGAACTGTGTAGTGAACTGTAGTGAACTGTAGTGAACTGTGTTGTAAACTATGTAGTGAACTGTGTAGTGAACTGTGTAGTGAACTGTGTTGTAAACTATGTAGTGAACTGTGTAGTGAACTGTAGTGAACTGTGTAGTGAACTGTGTAGTGAACTGTAGTGAACTGTGTAGTGAACTGTGTAGTGAACTGTGTTGTAAACTATGTAGTGAACTGTGTAGTGAACTGTGTAGTGAACTGTGTAGTGAACTGTAGTGAACTGTGTTGTAAACTATGTAGTGAACTGTGTAGTGAACTGTGTAGTGAACTGTGTTGTAAACTATGTAGTGAACTGTGTAGTGAACTGTGTAGTGAACTGTAGTGAACTGTGTAGTGAACTGTGTAGTGAACTGTGTAGTGAACTGTAGTGAACTGTAGTGAACTGTGTTGTAAACTATGTAGTGAACTGTGTAGTGAACTGTGTAGTGAACTGTGTTGTAAACTATGTAGTGAACTGTGTAGTGAACTGTAGTGAACTGTGTAGTGAACTGTGTAGTGAACTGTGTAGTGAACTGTAGTGAACTGTGTAGTGAACTGTAGTGAACTGTGTAGTGAACTGTGCTTATATGTGGCTCTTTCACTGAATTGTCTTTGAGGAACAGCATTCAGGGCTTTTTTAATGTTTTATTAATGCTTTTTCTTTGAACACTGTCTCAGATATACAAACATGTGATCTAAATATCGTGCCTTCTGAATCTACTGAGAACACTCTGAATAAATATAAATGGCTGTTGTTCATATACGTATTAATATGAAATTGTACAAATATAAAATCATGACATTAGTTACTGTAGTTTAATTTTGCTATATTTTCTTCACAAATGGACAAATTGTCCAGTAAATATTCACAATAAAGAGCCATTTGTATTTTTTTTAGTTGAATTGAATTATAAAACCATGCTGCAAATAGCAGTGTGTTAGCAAAATGTCACGATCGATTGCTACAGCGATAAAGACGAAGATGAAGCAGAAACGGCTGATATGGTTGGTCCTGAACCGCGTCTCTATGCATAGAACGTGTCCACTTTCACCGCATGACAGAATATGGTCATGGAGAACACGAGCCCCAGGATCTGGAAACACAAACGCATGTAAATGATGATCAGTAGCAGAGCTCTTTATCATATATTGATCAGGTAACACTTCAGAATAATGGTCCGTCATTAATAAGTAACTCTGCAGGAAGTAATGCAGGACTAATGAGTAGCACTACATTAACACTTCAGCTATTATTGACTAATATAGAAACAAGCTTAACTAATCAGTAAGTAATATCGAATTACTTCCGGTCATGTCGGGTTGCTGAGCAGTCATGCTTCTCAATGCTCTCTGATTATCCATTTTTAAAACATTTTATTTAGACCCGATAACCCAAAACTACGCTTTCTTTTCTGTTCTTCGCTCTGCAAAGCATTCAATATGTCTTCGCAACCGCAAAGAAAAAGTGATAAAAAAAGATAATCTGGATACTGCTGTTGACGAAGGTTCCACTTCTGAAGCTGAGGTCGCACAGTTAGGCGCCAATGCTAACTCTGAGGTGGAAACTCAACCAGATAACAGTGCAATACTTTCAGCTATAAACTGTCTGAAGAGTGAGTTTTTGTCGCAATACAAGGAGGTTTTGGCAGCGGTGAAAGAAGTTAGAGAGGATTTTTCAACCTTTACTGAGAGACTTACCGAAGCAGAGAACTGAATCAGCCAAGCCGAAGACGACATTAACGGCCTTCAAGGAAGGGTTGACAAACTTGAAGAAACAGCCTCGGACATTGCCTCTGCTCTGGACATGGCCGAGTGCAGAAGATGGCGCTCTAACGTTCGGATTCTGGGACTTCCGAACGGAGCTGAGCTGTTTCGTTTTTTTGGAAAATTGGCTCCCTCAGGTCCTTGGCACGGACACTTTCCCGGCCCCAGTGATCATTGAACGTGCACACAGGTTACCCAACAGCGATAAACATGTTGGAAACATGTCGTCAAGGCCAAAAACGATGATACTAAAATACTAATACTCAACTATGCTGACAAAGTCAGAGCTCTGAGAGCGGCTCGGGAAAGGGGTAAAGTGATGTTCCAGAACCACCACATTATGTTTTTTCATAACTTTTAAGGTAGATATACAGGTGCTGGTCATATAATTAGAATATCATCAAAAAGTTGATTTATTTCACTAATTCCATTCAAAAAGTGAAACTTGTATATTATATTCATTCATTACACACAGACTGATATATTTCAAATGTTTATTTCTTTTAATTTTGATGATTATAACTGACAACTAAGGAAAATCCCAAATCTCAGAAAATTTGAATATTGTGAAAAGGTTCAATATTGAAGACACCTGGTGCCACACTCTAATCAGCTAATTAACTCAAAACACCTGCAAAGGCCTTTAAATGGTCTCTCAGTCTAGTTCTGTAGGCTACACAATCATGGGGAAGACTGCTGACTTGACAGTTGTCCAAAAGACGACCATTGACACCTTGCACAAGGAGGGCAAGACACAAAAGGTCATTGCTGGTGTTGGTCGACTGTGTTTTCTGAGGTTCAAGGTCAACGCAGCCGTATACCAGGAAGTTTTAGAGCACTTCATGCTTCCTGCTGCTGACCAACTTTATGGAGATGCAGATTTCATTTCCCAACAGGACTTGGCACCTGCACACAGTGCCAAAGCAACCAGTACCTGGTTTAAGGACCATGGTATCCCTGTTCTTAATTGGCCAGCAAACTCGCCTGACCTTAACCCCATAGAAAATCTATGGGGTATTGTGAAGAGGAAGATGCGATATGCCAGACCCAACAATGCAGAAGAGCTGAAGGCCACTATCAGAGCAACCTGGGCTCTCATAACACCTGAGCAGTGCCACAGACTGATCGACTCCATGCCACGCCGCATTGCTGCAGTAATTCAGGCAAAAGGAGCCTCAGCTAAGTATTGAGTGCTGTACATGCTCATACTTTTCATGTTCATACTTTTCAGTTAGCCAAGATTTCTAAAAATCCTTTCTTTGTATTGGTCTTAAGTAATATTCTAATTTTCTGAGATACTGAATTTGGGATTTTCCTTAGTTGTCAGTAATAATCAAAATTAAAAGAAATAAACATTTGAAATATATCAGTCTGTGTGTAATGAATGAATGTAATATACAAGTTTCACTTTTTGAATGGAATTAGTGAAATAAATCAACTTTTTGATGATATTCTAATTATATGACCAGCACCTGTATGAGAGCATTTATTTTGAATCTTCACATGCTAAGGTTTTGGATACAATTGTTATTTCTTCTCTTCTCTTATTTCAATTTTCTGGTACATTTTTGTATGCTCCAAGCTGTTATATGGTGTATGTCGGAACAGGTTGTTTTGATGTTTAGACTATCAAAATGTTAAATATTCAAGTTTGTAACAAATGTCTAATTCTTCTAGTCTTATATTAACATCCTGGAATGTTCGGGGACTCTGTAATTTAATCAAATTGAAACAAGTGATGAACAGAGTTAAGTATCTTCATTCCAAAATATTATTCCTGCAAGAAACGCATCTACTGTCTGGCGAAGTTGTTAAACTGCGCAGAAGATGGCCAGGTCAGGTTATAGCAGCTTCACATAGCTCACACTCAAGAGGGGTAGCTGTGCTGGTACATAAATCAGTACCATTTCATATAATTAAAACTATTCACAATACAATGGGTAGATATGTTATTATCAGTGGTAGGATGCTTAATGAATATTGCAATCTTGTAAGTATTTATGGCCCTAATACAGATGAACCAAAATTTTTTCATAATCTTTTCTTAATAAAGGTTATGAAGAAATAGAAATAGTAGTATCTTATCTGACCATGCATCATTATCGCTGAATTATACTCTAAAAACCATAATTAAAAACCCACCTAGATGGCGTCTGAACACGAAATGGTTACATAACCAGGATTTTGTAGGTAATCATATTGACATATTTTTTGAATGTAACACAAACCAGACGTCTGCCTCAATAAGATGGGAGGCATTCAAGGCCTACATTAGGGGACAAATGATCAGCTTCAGTAGTTCTAAAACGAACAGATCTACTCTTAAAATGAGTGAATTAGAACAGAGTATTAAGGACTTAGAAGAAGAAATTTTCAAACAAGATACTCCTGAACTGAGACATAACCTTTTACTACTTAAAGCAGATTTGAATGAGCTCTCTACCAATACAGCTGTGGCTAATATAACTAGGCTTAAACAATCGTATTATGACCAAGGAGAAAAGGCTGGTAGGCTATTGGCATGGAGAATTAAGGCTCAACTAAATGAAAAAGTGATTAATGAAATAGAAACTATAGATGGACAAAAGACCATGATTCCAACTGAAATAAATAATGCTTTTAGAAACTATTATCAAGATCTTTATAAATCGACACCTCCTGTGAATACCCATCTCTATAAAACATTTATGGACGAAATTCAGTTATTCCAGATATCTGAGGAAGATTCCAAATCACTGGATCAACCAATTGAAGAGGCAGACTTGAGCGCAGCCATTAACTGTATGAGTAGCGGGAAAGCTCCAGGCCCTGATGGCCTGCCATAGACATCTACAAGATTTTTCATAACAAATTAACAACACCAATGATTGATATGATTAATGAATCTTTCAGCAATGAAGAACTTCCTTTTTCCTTGCGTTCAGCCCTTATAACTTTAACTCTTAAGCCAGGGAAAGATCCTACAAAATGTGCCTCCTACAGACCTATTAGTCTTTTGAATTCAGACACCAAGATTGCCAGCAGACTTGATGAGTTTTTACCATTATTGATTGATCCTGATCAAAATGGCTTTGTAAAGGGTAGACAAGCCTTTCATAATATACGTTGAGTGTTAAATATCATACATGTTAAAAAAGGAGCCTCGGATACAGCCTTACTTTCCCTAGATGCCGAGAAGGCTTTTGATAGGGTGGAGTGGGCCTATCTTTTTGATACCCTTTCCTGCTTTGGTATTGGTCCTTACTTTAGAAAACGGATTAAAATTCTATATTCAAATCCCACAGCAGAGGTATTGACTAATAATATAATCTCTAAACCATTTCTGCTTTATCGAGGTACACGTCAGGGTTGCCCTCTTTCGCCACTCCTTTTTACATTGAACCTTTAGCTATTGCAGTACGAAGAAATAATGATATATCAGGGATTACAATTGGCAGTCTTGAAAATAAACTGCCATTATATGCTGATGATATTATATTATTTTGATCTAACTTAAGCACTTCTATCCCTTTTTTCCTGAGCCTAATTAAAACTTTTGGTCTTACACCTCCCATCCAGTCCCGCTTTAAAAACGCTCAGGAAAGTTTTAAATATCTTGGTATTAATATTACCCCAGACCTAAACAATTTGGTTTCCTGCAATTATAATTATATAACTAAATTAATCACTGAATCAATCAATAAATGGTCATCCTTACCAATCTTTCAGATTGGACGTATCAATGTATTAAAAATGAATGTTCTCCCGAAATTTTTATACTTATTTCAATCAATTCCCCTACCCCCTCCTTCAGTAATATGAGGAAGATTTTCTCAAATTTCATCTGGGCGAATCGGCGTCCTAGACTGAGGCTCTCTCTTTTGTTTTTACCGTGTGAAAGGGGAGGGTTGCATTTGCCTAATCTTAAGTGGTATTACTGGGCAGCTCAACTTAGAGCAGCAATGTTTTGGTTTACAGATGAAAATACTACCCCTTGGTGCGGATTGAGGCGAATACAACTGCTCCTTTACCACTAAATTTGTATTTGTACTTCGCTCCCCTGCCCAAACACTTCTAATCCTTTGGTTAAAAATACTATCGTGGTATGGTATGAAGTTTTGAAACATCTTGGAGAGATTACCCCTATTTGGGGAAACACTTATTTTACACCAGGAACACATGATGCTGGTTTTAAAATTTGGGCATTAAAAGGTTTGAATAAGGTGGTAGATTTATTCAACAATAAAACTATGCTCAGTTTTCAGGATTTAAGACAAAAGTTTGATTTACCTAAAACTCATTTTTTTTAAATTTCTTCAAATTAGGAACTTTATTAATAAAGCACAGAATCACTCTCCTACCTTACCGGATCTGTCCCCTTTAGAAAAAATTACTTTAAACCACCTTAATTGTGGTAAACAAATTTCCATGTTTTATAGACTAATCTCCACTAACTACAGGGAAAATACAGACAACAAACGTTTGGCTTGGTGCCAAGACATGAATGAGAATATAACTGAGGATGAATGGCAGAGTATCTGTCTAAAGGCCCAGACCCAGACAATTAATACGAGGTTTAAACTTATACAATACAAATGGATTATGAGAGCGTACATAACTCCAGAATTACTACATAAATTTAACCCTAACCCTAACCCTAACCTAGAGATAGGAACATTATACCATTGCTTATGGAAGTGTCCTCAAGTTCAACATTTTTGGGAAAAGGTTTTAGACTTTTTATCAATGGTTTTGAAACAAAATGTTCCTATATGTCCTAAACTTTGTATACTAAATATTTTCCCTGTAACTTACACTTTATCCAGTTCGGGTAAGAAAATGTTGATTTTCTGTTTATTAGAAGCAAAACTCACAGTAGCCATTGGAAAAATATAGAAAGCCCTAGTTTTAAACAGTGGTTACAGGAATTGTCTAATTATTTGGCTTTGGAAAAACTTACATATATTGTTAAGAGAAAACCTGAAAAGTTTTTTAAAGTATGGGATCCTTTTATGGAATTTTTGAAGGAAACCGATCCTTATAGTCTGTTCCTGTGTAACATGGCTGAACATGCATCAGGTGTTATAATATTAATGTACCATTGTATTTTTGTGTGTGTGTGTGTATTGTTTGTCTCTGTTGGTAATGTTTCAAAATCAATAAAGACAGTGTTGAGAAAAAATATAAATAATATCGAATTTAGGACTAAGATAGTTCCTTATTAGGTAATCAATAATTACTGAATGAGTTTAGCATCACTAAGAACTAATAGGTAACTATGACAAATTATAAAGAATTACTAATTAATTACTAATCACAACATTAATGAGTCTGAGATGTAATCAGTCATCTTTTTTTATTCTCAACGTGGTCATAAAATGCATCACTAATTACTCAAGTGTTACCTAGTCCTCCTAGTAGGAGGAATTACTAGTGATCTGGACCATTATTTTAAAGTCAAAACAATGTTTTTCACTTTAAAATAATGGTCCAGGGGTCTGTTCTTCATACTAACTCAGTTAGCCGGATTTGATTGTTGATGATTTGGCATGATCTTGGATTGTTTGGTTCTTCGAAGCTCATCCTGGACTTGCTGTCATAGCAACAGGTCTGTAAACTCAAACCTGTTCGGGAGCAGCTCATTTAAGCAGGATTAGATTGCATCTTGAGGTAATATTAAAATCTGTCCCAGCCACTGCTACTTTATTACAAGAGTCCCTTACTGAACTAGACGGGCAATAATAATAATAATAATTTTAAAAATGTATTTGAAAATAATATTATAATGTTGTGTATAATACTATAGCCACTCGATTGACATTACTATAGACACAGCCACTTGATTGAGAGATTTATTTTTGATAGAATAATTACTTTATAATGTTATTGCAGTCTTACACACATGGTGTAACGTTACTCTGAGCCGTGCATTAATGTGAGTGGTGAGGGATATTATGGGATGGCTTGATGCAGCACAGGAGAAGCAGATAACTGGATCTTGACACTAAAGAAACTGTAATAACTGCTGTCACGTAACAAATCTGCTTCAAATTGAGTTAAAAATTAAATGAATTGTTAATTACAACATTGAAATAAAAATGTAAACAGTGTACAAATACTATAAAATCGTGAATATAAATAATTGGAAATCATGTTTAAAAAAAAAAACAGTGCACATTTCATTGATCTATTATAACGTTTATGTTGGTTTGGTCGTTCCCTTATAAAGATCCAGAAGTTTTTTGCCAGGTGGCTTTTTTAATTACATGATGTCATTGAGTTGCTGGCTTACGGCCAGCCAATCGCTGCACTGCTGATCATGTTTCGAGTATCGATACATCTGCCCTCTTCAGGGAACACAGGAATGTGCAGTAATCTCAGACTTAATTTAATTTAATCCAGATATTTTAATGCAATCCGCAAATTCGTTTCAAGAACCAAATTAGCTAGAGATCAGTTATCACGATTAGAAGATCTGGGATCTGTCAAATCATCTCAGATGTGTTAAGCGAGGTATGAACAGACCCCAGGTCACTAGTAGTTCCTGCAGAGTGCCTAGGTAACACTTGAGTAATTAGTGATGCATTTTATGACTTTATTCAGAGTAAAAAAAGATTGACTGATTACATCTCAGACACACAATAATGTGCTTTATAATTTGTCAGTTAGTTAATAGTTATTAATGAGGCTAATCTCATTCAGTAATTATTGATTACTTAACAAGGAACTATCTCCTAAATTTGATATTACTTACTGATTAGTTAAGCTTGTTTCTATATTAGTTAATAGTAGTAGCTGAAGTGTTAATGTGTGGCTACTCATTAGTCCTGCATTACTTCCTGCATAGTTACTTATTAATGACGGACCATTATTCTGAAGTGTTACCATTGATCATTGTGCTGTGAAGTGTTTAGTACCTGTGTGAGAGCCGTGCAGAGAGCAAAGATCCACAGCGCCACCAGATTCTCCTGAAGCCAGCCCTTCACTCGCTCGTAACACGGCTGTAACACACAAACACACTCCGTCACTCATACACTCGCTCGTAACACGGCTGTAACACACAAACACACTCCGTCACTCATACACTCGCTCGTAACACGGCTGTAACACACAAACACACTCCGTCACTCATACACGCATGAGTAACACGGCTGTAACAAACAAACACACTCCGTCACTCATTCACTCGCTCGTAACACGGCTGTAACACATAAACACACTCTGTCACTCATACACGCGTGAGTAACACGGCTGTAACACACAAACACACTCCGTCACTCATACACGCGTGAGTAACACGGCTGTAACACACAAACACACTCCGTCACTCATTCACTCGCTCGTAACACGGCTGTAACACATAAACACACTCCGTCACTCATACACGCGTGAGTAACACGGCTGTAACACACAAACACACTCCGTCACTCATACACGCGTGAGTAACACGGCTGTAACACACAAACACACTCCGTCACTCATACACGCGTGAGTTACACGGCTGTAACACACAAACACACTCCGTCACTCATACACGCGTGAGTAACACGGCTGTAACACACAAACACACTCCGTCACTCATTCAAGCGTGAGTAACACGGCTGTAACACACAAACACACTCCGTCACTCATACACGCGTGAGTTACACGGCTGTAACACACAAACACACTCCGTCACTCATACACGCGTGAGTAACACGGCTGTAACACACAAACACACTCCGTCACTCATACACGCGTGAGTTACATGGCTGTCACACACAAACACACTCCGTCACTCATACACATGTGAGTTACACGGCTGTAACACACAAACACACTCCGTCACTCATACAAGCGTGAGTAACACGGCTGTAACACACAAACACACTCCGTCACTCATACAAGCGTGAGTAACACGGCTGTAACACACAAACACACTCCGTCACTCATACACGCGTAAGTAACACGGCTGTAACACACAAACACACTCCGTCACTCATACATGCGTGAGTTACACGGCTGTAACACACAAACACACTCCGTCACTCATTCACTTGCTCGTAACACGGCTGTCACACACAAACACACTCCGTCACTCATACACGCGTGAGTAACACGGCTGTAACACACAAACACACTCCGTCACTCATACACGCGTGAGTAACACGGCTGTAACACACAAACACACTCCGTCACTCATACACGCGCTTGTAACACGGCTGTCACACACAAACACACTCCGTCACTCATACACGCGTGAGTAACACGGCTGTAACACACAAACACACTCTGTCACTCATTCACTCGCTCGTAACACGGCTGTAACACACAAACACACTCCGTCACTCATACACGCGCTCGTAACACGGCTGTCACACACAAACACACTCCGTCACTCATACATGCATGAGTAACACGGCTGTCACACACAAACACACTCCGTCACTCATACACACGCTCGTAACACGGCTGTCACACACAAACACACTCCGTCACTCATACACACGCTCGTAACACGGCTGTCACACACAAACACACTCCGTCACTCATACACACGCTCGTAACACGGCTGTCACACACAAACTCACTCCGTCACTCATTCACTCGCTCGTAACACGGCTGTAACACACAAACACACTCCGTCACTCTCATACACGCGTGAGTAACACGGCTGTAACACACAAACACACTCCGTCACTCATACACGCGTGAGTAACACGGCTGTAACACACAAACACACTCCGTCACTCATACACGCGTGAGTAACACGGCTGTAACACACAAACACACTCTGTCACTCATTCACTCGCTCGTAACATGGCTGTAACACACAAACACACTCCGTCACTCATACACGCGTGAGTAACACGGCTGTAACACACAAACACACTCCGTCACTCATACACGCGTGAGTAACACGGCTGTAACACACAAACACACTCCGTCACTCATACACGCGTGAGTAACACGGCTGTAACACACAAACACACTCCGTCACTCATTCACTCGCTCGTAACACGGCTGTCACACACAAACACACTCCGTCACTCATACACGCGTGAGTAACACGGCTGTCACACACAAACACACTCCGTCACTCATACATGCGTGAGTAACACGACTGTAACACACAAACACACTCCGTCACTCATACACGCGCTTGTAACACGGCTGTCACAAACAAACACACTCCGTCACTCATACACGCGTGAGTAACACGGCTGTAACACACAAACACACTCTGTCACTCATTCACTCGCTCGTAAAACGGCTGTAACACACAAACACACTCCGTCACTCATACACGCGCTCGTAACACGGCTGTGACACACAAACACACTCCGTTACTCATACACGCGCTTATAACACGGCTGTCACACACAAACACACTCCGTCACTCATACACGCGTGAGTAACACGGCTGTAACACACAAACACACTCCGTCACTCATACACGCGCTTGTAACACGGCTGTCACACACAAACACACTCCGTCACTCATACACGCGTGAGTAACACGGCTGTAACACACAAACACACTCCGTCACTCATACACGCGTGAGTAACACGGCTGTCACACACAAACACACTCCGTCACTCATTCACTCGCTCGTAACACGGCTGTCACACACAAACACACTCCGTCACTCATAC
The DNA here is from genome assembly GCA_039654625.1 of Rhinogobio ventralis. NCBI lineage: Eukaryota > Metazoa > Chordata > Actinopteri > Cypriniformes > Gobionidae > Rhinogobio > Rhinogobio ventralis. Next base: position 40,895,435 of record CM077206.1, read on the forward strand.
ACGCGCTTGTAACACGGCTGTCACACACAAACACACTCCGTCACTCATACACGCGTGAGTAACACGGCTGTAACACACAAACACACTCGTCACTCATACACGCGTGAGTAACACGGCTGTAACACACAAACACACACCGTCACTCATACACGCGTGAGTAACACGGCTGTAACACACAAACACACTCCGTCACTCATACACGCGTGAGTAACACGGCTGTAACACACAAACACACTCCGTCACTCATACACGCGCTTGTAACACGGCTGTCACACACAAACACACTCCGTCACTCATACACGCGTGAGTAACACGGCTGTAACACACAAACACACTCTGTCACTCATTCACTCGCTCGTAACACGGCTGTAACACACAAACACACTCCGTCACTCATACACGCGCTCGTAACACGGCTGTCACACACAAACACACTCCGTCACTCATACATGCATGAGTAACACGGCTGTCACACACAAACACACTCCGTCACTCATACACACGCTCGTAACACGGCTGTCACACACAAACACACTCCGTCACTCATACACGCGTGAGTAACACGGCTGTAACACACAAACACACTCCGTCACTCATACACGCGCTTGTAACACGGCTGTCACACACAAACACACTCCGTCACTCATACACGCGTGAGTAACACGGCTGTAACACACAAACACACTCTGTCACTCATTCACTCGCTCGTAACACGGCTGTAACACACAAACACACTCCGTCACTCATACACGCGCTCGTAACACGGCTGTCACACACAAACACACTCCGTCACTCATACACGCGCTCGTAACACGGCTGTCACACACAAACACACTCCGTCACTCATACACACGCTCGTAACACGGCTGTCACACACAAACACACTCCGTCACTCATACACACGCTCGTAACACGGCTGTCACACACAAACACACTCCGTCACTCATACACACGCTCGTAACACGGCTGTCACACACAAACTCACTCCGTCACTCATTCACTCGCTCATAACACGGCTGTAACACACAAACACACTCCGTCACTCTCATACACGCGTGAGTAACACGGCTGTAACACACAAACACACTCCGTCACTCATACACGCGTGAGTAACACGGCTGTAACACACAAACACACTCCGTCACTCATACACGCGTGAGTAACACGGCTGTAACACACAAACACACTCTGTCACTCATTCACTCGCTCGTAACATGGCTGTAACACACAAACACACTCCGTCACTCATACACGCGTGAGTAACACGGCTGTAACACACAAACACACTCCGTCACTCATACACGCGTGAGTAACACGGCTGTAACACACAAACACACTCCGTCACTCATACACGCGTGAGTAACACGGCTGTAACACACAAACACACTCCGTCACTCATTCACTCGCTCGTAACACGGCTGTCACACACAAACACACTCCGTCACTCATACACGCGTGAGTAACACGGCTGTCACACACAAACACACTCCGTCACTCATACACGCGTGAGTAACACGACTGTAACACACAAACACACTCCGTCACTCATACACGCGCTTGTAACACGGCTGTCACAAACAAACACACTCCGTCACTCATACACGCGTGAGTAACACGGCTGTAACACACAAACACACTCTGTCACTCATTCACTCGCTCGTAAAACGGCTGTAACACACAAACACACTCCGTCACTCATACACGCGCTCGTAACACGGCTGTGACACACAAACACACTCCGACACTCATACACGCGCTTATAACACGGCTGTCACACACAAACACACTCCGTCACTCATACACGCGTGAGTAACACGGCTGTAACACACAAACACACTCCGTCACTCATACACGCGCTTGTAACACGGCTGTCACACACAAACACACTCCGTCACTCATACACGCGTGAGTAACACGGCTGTAACACACAAACACACTCCGTCACTCATACACGCGTGAGTAACATGGCTGTCACACACAAACACACTCCGTCACTCATTCACTCGCTCGTAACACGGCTGTCACACACAAACACACTCCGTCACTCATACACGCGTGAGTAACACGGCTGTAACACACAAACACACTCCGTCACTCATACACGCGTGAGTAACACGGCTGTAACACACAAACACACACCGTCACTCATACACGCGTGAGTAACACGGCTGTAACACACAAACACACTCCGTCACTCATACACGCGTGAGTAACACGGCTGTAACACACAAACACACTCCGTCACTCATACACGCGCTTGTAACACGGCTGTCACACACAAACACACTCCGTCACTCATACACGCGTGAGTAACACGGCTGTAACACACAAACACACTCTGTCACTCATTCACTCGCTCGTAACACGGCTGTAACACACAAACACACTCCGTCACTCATACACGCGCTCGTAACACGGCTGTCACACACAAACACACTCCGTCACTCATACATGCATGAGTAACACGGCTGTCACACACAAACACACTCCGTCACTCATACACACGCTCGTAACACGGCTGTCACACACAAACACACTCCGTCACTCATACACGCGTGAGTAACACGGCTGTAACACACAAACACACTCCGTCACTCATACACGCGCTTGTAACACGGCTGTCACACACAAACACACTCCGTCACTCATACACGCGTGAGTAACACGGCTGTAACACACAAACACACTCCGTCACTCATACACGCGTGAGTAACACGGCTGTCACACACAAACACACTCCGTCACTCATTCACTCGCTCGTAACACAGCTGTCACACACAAACACACTCCGTCACTCATACACGCGCTTGTAACACGGCTGTCACACACAAACACACTCCGTCACTCATACACGCGTGAGTAACACGGCTGTAACACACAAACACACTCCGTCACTCATACACGCGCTTGTAACATGGCTGTCACACACAAACACACTCCGTCACTCATACACGCGTGAGTAACACGGCTGTAACACACAAACACACTCTGTCACTCATTCACTCGCTCGTAACACGGCTGTAACACACAAACACACTCCGTCACTCATACACGCGCTCGTAACACGGCTGTCACACACAAACACACTCCGTCACTCATACATGCATGAGTAACACGGCTGTCACACACAAACACACTCCGTCACTCATACACACGCTCGTAACACGGCTGTCACACACAAACACACTCCGTCACTCATACACGCGTGAGTAACACGGCTGTAACACACAAACACACTCCGTCACTCATACACGCGCTTGTAACACGGCTGTCACACACAAACACACTCCGTCACTCATACACGCGTGAGTAACACGGCTGTAACACACAAACACACTCCGTCACTCATACACGCGTGAGTAACACGGCTGTCACACACAAACACACTCCGTCACTCATTCACTCGCTCGTAACACGGCTGTCACACACAAACACACTCCGTCACTCATACACGCGCTTGTAACACGGCTGTCACACACAAACACACTCCGTCACTCATACACGCGTGAGTAACACGGCTGTAACACACAAACACACTCCGTCACTCATACACGCGTGAGTAACACGGCTGTAACACACAAACACACACCGTCACTCATACACGCGTGAGTAACACGGCTGTAACACACAAACACACTCCGTCACTCATACAAGCGTGAGTAACACGGCTGTAACACACAAACACACTCCGTCACTCATACACGCACGAGTAACACGGCTGTAACACACAAACACACTCCGTCACTCATACACGCGTGAGTAACACGGCTGTAACACACAAACACACTCGGTCACTCATACACGCACGAGTAACACGGCTGTAACACACAAACACACTCCGTCACTCATACACGCGTGAGTAACACGGCTGTAACACACAAACACACTCCGTCACTCATACACGCGTGAGTAACACGGCTGTAACACACAAACACACTCCGTCACTCATTCACTTGCTCGTAACACGGCTGTCACACACAAACACACTCCGTCACTCATACACGCGTGAGTAACACGGCTGTAACACACAAACACACTCCGTCACTCATACACGCGTGAGTAACACGGCTGTAACACACAAACACACTCCGTCACTCATACACGCGCTTGTAACACGGCTGTCACACACAAACACACTCCGTCACTCATACACGCGTGAGTAACACGGCTGTAACACACAAACACACTCTGTCAATCATTCACTCGCTCGTAACACGGCTGTAACACACAAACACACTCCGTCACTCATACACGCGCTCGTAACACGGCTGTCACACACAAACACACTCCGTCACTCATACATGCATGAGTAACACGGCTGTCACACACAAACACACTCCGTCACTCATACACACGCTCGTAACACTGCTGTCACACACAAACACACTCCGTCACTCATACACACGCTCGTAACACGGCTGTCACACACAAACAGACTCCGTCACTCATACACACGCTCGTAACACGGCTGTAACACACAAACTCACTCCGTCACTCATTCACTCGCTCGTAACACGGCTGTAACACACAAACACACTCCGTCACTCTCATACACGCGTGAGTAACACGGCTGTAACACACAAACACACTCCGTCACTCATACACGCGTGAGTAACACGGCTGTAACACACAAACACACTACGTCACTCATACACGCGTGAGTAACACGGCTGTAACACACAAACACACTCTGTCACTCATTCACTCGCTCGTAACATGGCTGTAACACACAAACACACTCCGTCACTCATACACGCGTGAGTAACACGGCTGTAACACACAAACACACTCCGTCACTCATACACGCGTGAGTAACCCGGCTGTAACACACAAACACACTCCGTCACTCATACACGCGTGAGTAACACGGCTGTAACACACAAACACACTCCGTCACTCATTCACTCGCTCGTAACACGGCTGTCACACACAAACACACTCCGTCACTCATACACGCGTGAGTAACACGGCTGTAACACACAAACACACTCTGTCACTCATTCACTCGCTCGTAACACGGCTGTAACACACAAACACACTCCGTCACTCATACACGCGCTCGTAACACGGCTGTCACACACAAACACACTCCGTCACTCATACATGCGTGAGTAACACGGCTGTAACACACAAACACACTCCGTCACTCATACACGCGCTTATAACACGGCTGTCACACACAAACACACTCCGTCACTCATACACGCGTGAGTAACACGGCTGTAACACACAAACACACTCCGTCACTCATACACGCGTGAGTAACACGGCTGTAACACACAAACACACTCCGTCACTCATATACGCGTGAGTAACACGGCTGTCACACACAAACACACTCCGTCACTCATTCACTCGCTCGTAACACGGCTGTCACACACAAACACACTCCGTCACTCATACACGCGCTTGTAACACGGCTGTCACACACAAACACACTCCGTCACTCATACACGCGTGAGTAACACGGCTGTCACACACAAACACACTCCGTCACTCATACATGCGTGAGTAACACGGCTGTAACACACAAACACACTCCGTCACTCATACACGCGTGAGTAACACGGCTGTAACACACAAACACACTCCGTCACTCATACACGCGTGAGTAACACGGCTGTAAGACACAAACACACTCCGTCACTCATTCACTCGCTCGTAACACGGCTGTCACACACAAACACACTCCGTCACTCATACACGCGTGAGTAACACGGCTGTCACACACAAACACACTCCGTCACTCATACACGCGTGAGTAACACGGCTGTAACACACAAACACACTCCGTCACTTATACACGCGCTTGTAACACGGCTGTCACACACAAACACACTCCGTCACTCATACACGCGTGAGTAACACGGCTGTAACACACAAACACACTCCGTCACTCATACACGCGTGAGTAACACGGCTGTAACACACAAACACACTCTGTCACTCATTCACTCGCTCGTAACATGGCTGTAACACACAAACACACTCCGTCACTCATACACGCGCTTGTAACACGGCTGTCACACACAAACACACTCCGTCACTCATTCACTCGCTCGTAACATGGCTGTAACACACAAACACACTCCGTCACTTATACACGCGCTTGTAACACGGCTGTCACACACAAACACACTCCGTCACTCATACACGCGTGAGTAACACGGCTGTAACACACAAACACACTCCGTCACTCATACACGCGTGAGTAACACGGCTGTGACACACAAACACACTCCGTCACTCATACACGCGCTTGTAACACGGCTGTCACACACAAACACACTCCGTCACTCATACACGCGTGAGTAACACGGCTGTAACACACAAACACACTCCGTCACTCATACACGCGTGAGTAACACGGCTGTAACACACAAACACACTCCGTCACTCATACACACGTGAGTAACACGGCTGTAACACACAAACACACTCCGTCACTCATTCACTCGCTCGTAACACGGCTGTCAGACACAAACACACTCCGTCACTCATACACGCGTGAGTAACACGGCTGTCACACACAAACACACTCCGTCACTCATACACGCGTGAGTAACACGGCTGTAACACACAAACACACTCCGTCACTCATACACGCGCTTGTAACACGGCTGTCACACACAAACACACTCCGTCACTCATACACGCGTGAGTAACCCGGCTGTAACACACAAACACACTCCGTCACTCATACACGCGTGAGTAACACGGCTGTAACACACAAACACACTCCGTCACTCATACACGCGTGAGTAACACGGCTGTAACACACAAACACACACCGTCACTCATACACGCGTGAGTAACACGGCTGTCACACACAAACACACTCCGTCACTCATACACACGCTCGTAACACGGCTGTCACACACAAACACACTCCGTCACTCATACACACGCTCGTAACACGGCTGTCACACACAAACACACTCCGTCACTCATACACACGCTCGTAACACGGCTGTCACACACAAACTCACTCCGTCACTCATTCACTCGCTCGTAACACGGCTGTAACACACAAACACACTCCGTCACTCTCATACACGCGTGAGTAACACGGCTGTAACACACAAACACACTCCGTCACTCATACATGCGTGAGTAACACGGCTGTAACACACAAACACACTCCGTCACTCATACACGCGTGAGTAACACGGCTGTAACACACAAACACACTCTGTCACTCATTCACTCGCTCGTAACATGGCTGTAACACACAAACACACTCCGTCACTCATACACGCGTGAGTAACACGGCTGTAACACACAAACACACTCCGTCACTCATACACGCGTGAGTAACACGGCTGTAACACACAAACACACTCCGTCACTCATACACGCGTGAGTAACACGGCTGTAACACACAAACACACTCCGTCACTCATTCACTCGCTCGTAACACGGCTGTCACACACAAACACACTCCGTCACTCATACACGCGTGAGTAACACGGCTGTCACACACAAACACACTCCGTCACTCATACACGCGTGAGTAACACGACTGTAACACACAAACACACTCCGTCACTCATACACGCGCTTGTAACACGGCTGTCACAAACAAACACACTCCGTCACTCATACACGCGTGAGTAACACGGCTGTAACACACAAACACACTCTGTCACTCATTCACTCGCTCGTAAAACGGCTGTAACACACAAACACACTCCGTCACTCATACACGCGCTCGTAACACGGCTGTGACACACAAACACACTCCGACACTCATACACGCGCTTATAACACGGCTGTCACACACAAACACACTCCGTCACTCATACACGCGTGAGTAACACGGCTGTAACACACAAACACACTCCGTCACTCATACACGCGCTTGTAACACGGCTGTCACACACAAACACACTCCGTCACTCATACACGCGTGAGTAACACGGCTGTAACACACAAACACACTCCGTCACTCATACACGCGTGAGTAACATGGCTGTCACACACAAACACACTCCGTCACTCATTCACTCGCTCGTAACACGGCTGTCACACACAAACACACTCCGTCACTCATACACGCGTGAGTAACACGGCTGTAACACACAAACACACTCCGTCACTCATACACGCGTGAGTAACACGGCTGTAACACACAAACACACACCGTCACTCATACACGCGTGAGTAACACGGCTGTAACACACAAACACACTCCGTCACTCATACACGCGTGAGTAACACTGCTGTAACACACAAACACACTCCGTCACTCATACACGCGCTTGTAACACGGCTGTCACACACAAACACACTCCGTCACTCATACACGCGTGAGTAACACGGCTGTAACACACAAACACACTCTGTCACTCATTCACTCGCTCGTAACACGGCTGTAACACACAAACACACTCCGTCACTCATACACGCGCTCGTAACACGGCTGTCACACACAAACACACTCCGTCACTCATACATGCATGAGTAACACGGCTGTCACACACAAACACACTCCGTCACTCATACACACGCTCGTAACACGGCTGTCACACACAAACACACTCCGTCACTCATACACGCGTGAGTAACACGGCTGTAACACACAAACACACTCCGTCACTCATACACGCGCTTGTAACACGGCTGTCACACACAAACACACTCCGTCACTCATACACGCGTGAGTAACACGGCTGTAACACACAAACACACTCCGTCACTCATACACGCGTGAGTAACACGGCTGTCACACACAAACACACTCCGTCACTCATTCACTCGCTCGTAACACAGCTGTCACACACAAACACACTCCGTCACTCATACACGCGCTTGTAACACGGCTGTCACACACAAACACACTCCGTCACTCATACACGCGTGAGTAACACGGCTGTAACACACAAACACACTCCGTCACTCATACACGCGCTTGTAACATGGCTGTCACACACAAACACACTCCGTCACTCATACACGCGTGAGTAACACGGCTGTAACACACAAACACACTCTGTCACTCATTCACTCGCTCGTAACACGGCTGTAACACACAAACACACTCCGTCACTCATACACGCGCTCGTAACACGGCTGTCACACACAAACACACTCCGTCACTCATACATGCATGAGTAACACGGCTGTCACACACAAACACACTCCGTCACTCATACACACGCTCGTAACACGGCTGTCACACACAAACACACTCCGTCACTCATACACGCGTGAGTAACACGGCTGTAACACACAAACACACTCCGTCACTCATACACGCGCTTGTAACACGGCTGTCACACACAAACACACTCCGTCACTCATACACGCGTGAGTAACACGGCTGTAACACACAAACACACTCCGTCACTCATACACGCGTGAGTAACACGGCTGTCACACACAAACACACTCCGTCACTCATTCACTCGCTCGTAACACGGCTGTCACACACAAACACACTCCGTCACTCATACACGCGCTTGTAACACGGCTGTCACACACAAACACACTCCGTCACTCATACACGCGTGAGTAACACGGCTGTAACACACAAACACACTCCGTCACTCATACACGCGCTCGTAACACGGCTGTCACACACAAACACACTCCGTCACTCATACATGCATGAGTAACACGGCTGTCACACACAAACACACTCCGTCACTCATACACACGCTCGTAACACGGCTGTCACACACAAACACACTCCGTCACTCATACACGCGTGAGTAACACGGCTGTAACACACAAACACACTCCGTCACTCATACACGTGCTTGTAACACGGCTGTCACACACAAACACACTCCGTCACTCATACACGCGTGAGTAACACGGCTGTAACACACAAACACACTCCGTCACTCATACACGCGTGAGTAACACGGCTGTCACACACAAACACACTCCGTCACTCATTCACTCGCTCGTAACACAGCTGTCACACACAAACACACTCCGTCACTCATACACGCGCTTGTAACACGGCTGTCACACACAAACACACTCCGTCACTCATACACGCGTGAGTAACACGGCTGTAACACACAAACACACTCCGTCACTCATACACGCGCTTGTAACACGGCTGTCACACACAAACACACTCCGTCACTCATACACGCGTGAGTAACACGGCTGTAACACACAAACACACTCCGTCACTCATACACGCGTGAGTAACACGGCTGTAACACACAAACACACTCCGTCACTCACTCACTTGCTCGTAACACGGCTGTCACACACAAACACACTCCGTCACTCATACACGCGTGAGTAACACGGCTGTAACACACAAACACACTCCGTCACTCATACACGCGTGAGTAACACGGCTGTAACACACAAACACACTCCGTCACTCATACACGCGCTTGTAACACGGCTGTCACACACAAACACACTCCGTCACTCATACACGCGTGAGTAACACGGCTGTAACACACAAACACACTCTGTCACTCATTCACTCGCTCGTAACACGGCTGTAACACACAAACACACTCCGTCACTCATACACGCGCTCGTAACACGGCTGTCACACACAAACACACTCCGTCACTCATACACGCGCTCGTAACACGGCTGTCACACACAAACACACTCCGTCACTCATACACACGCTCGTAACACGGCTGTCACACACAAACACACTCCGTCACTCATACACACGCTCGTAACACGGCTGTCACACACAAACACACTCCGTCACTCATACACACGCTCGTAACACGGCTGTCACACACAAACTCACTCCGTCACTCATTCACTCGCTCGTAACACGGCTGTAACACACAAACACACTCCGTCACTCTCATACACGCGTGAGTAACACGGCTGTAACACACAAACACACTCCGTCACTCATACACGCGTGAGTAACACGGCTGTAACACACAAACACACTCCGTCACTCATACACGCGTGAGTAACACGGCTGTAACACACAAACACACTCTGTCACTCATTCACTCGCTCGTAACATGGCTGTAACACACAAACACACTCCGTCACTCATACACGCGTGAGTAACACGGCTGTAACACACAAACACACTCCGTCACTCATACACGCGTGAGTAACACGGCTGTAACACACAAACACACTCCGTCACTCATACACGCGTGAGTAACACGGCTGTAACACACAAACACACTCCGTCACTCATTCACTCGCTCGTAACACGGCTGTCACACACAAACACACTCCGTCACTCATACACGCGTGAGTAACACGGCTGTCACACACAAACACACTCCGTCACTCATACACGCGTGAGTAACACGACTGTAACACACAAACACACTCCGTCACTCATACACGCGCTTGTAACACGGCTGTCACAAACAAACACACTCCGTCACTCATACACGCGTGAGTAACACGGCTGTAACACACAAACACACTCTGTCACTCATTCACTCGCTCGTAAAACGGCTGTAACACACAAACACACTCCGTCACTCATACACGCGCTCGTAACACGGCTGTGACACACAAACACACTCCGACACTCATACACGCGCTTATAACACGGCTGTCACACACAAACACACTCCGTCACTCATACACGCGTGAGTAACACGGCTGTAACACACAAACACACTCCGTCACTCATACACGCGCTTGTAACACGGCTGTCACACACAAACACACTCCGTCACTCATACACGCGTGAGTAACACGGCTGTAACACACAAACACACTCCGTCACTCATACACGCGTGAGTAACATGGCTGTCACACACAAACACACTCCGTCACTCATTCACTCGCTCGTAACACGGCTGTCACACACAAACACACTCCGTCACTCATACACGCGTGAGTAACACGGCTGTAACACACAAACACACTCCGTCACTCATACACGCGTGAGTAACACGGCTGTAACACACAAACACACACCGTCACTCATACACGCGTGAGTAACACGGCTGTAACACACAAACACACTCCGTCACTCATACACGCGTGAGTAACACGGCTGTAACACACAAACACACTCCGTCACTCATACACGCGCTTGTAACACGGCTGTCACACACAAACACACTCCGTCACTCATACACGCGTGAGTAACACGGCTGTAACACACAAACACACTCTGTCACTCATTCACTCGCTCGTAACACGGCTGTAACACACAAACACACTCCGTCACTCATACACGCGCTCGTAACACGGCTGTCACACACAAACACACTCCGTCACTCATACATGCATGAGTAACACGGCTGTCACACACAAACACACTCCGTCACTCATACACACGCTCGTAACACGGCTGTCACACACAAACACACTCCGTCACTCATACACGCGTGAGTAACACGGCTGTAACACACAAACACACTCCGTCACTCATACACGCGCTTGTAACACGGCTGTCACACACAAACACACTCCGTCACTCATACACGCGTGAGTAACACGGCTGTAACACACAAACACACTCCGTCACTCATACACGCGTGAGTAACACGGCTGTCACACACAAACACACTCCGTCACTCATTCACTCGCTCGTAACACAGCTGTCACACACAAACACACTCCGTCACTCATACACGCGCTTGTAACACGGCTGTCACACACAAACACACTCCGTCACTCATACACGCGTGAGTAACACGGCTGTAACACACAAACACACTCCGTCACTCATACACGCGCTTGTAACATGGCTGTCACACACAAACACACTCCGTCACTCATACACGCGTGAGTAACACGGCTGTAACACACAAACACACTCTGTCACTCATTCACTCGCTCGTAACACGGCTGTAACACACAAACACACTCCGTCACTCATACACGCGCTCGTAACACGGCTGTCACACACAAACACACTCCGTCACTCATACATGCATGAGTAACACGGCTGTCACACACAAACACACTCCGTCACTCATACACACGCTCGTAACACGGCTGTCACACACAAACACACTCCGTCACTCATACACGCGTGAGTAACACGGCTGTAACACACAAACACACTCCGTCACTCATACACGCGCTTGTAACACGGCTGTCACACACAAACACACTCCGTCACTCATACACGCGTGAGTAACACGGCTGTAACACACAAACACACTCCGTCACTCATACACGCGTGAGTAACACGGCTGTCACACACAAACACACTCCGTCACTCATTCACTCGCTCGTAACACGGCTGTCACACACAAACACACTCCGTCACTCATACACGCGCTTGTAACACGGCTGTCACACACAAACACACTCCGTCACTCATACACGCGTGAGTAACACGGCTGTAACACACAAACACACTCCGTCACTCATACACGCGTGAGTAACACGGCTGTAACACACAAACACACACCGTCACTCATACACGCGTGAGTAACACGGCTGTAACACACAAACACACTCCGTCACTCATACAAGCGTGAGTAACACGGCTGTAACACACAAACACACTCCGTCACTCATACACGCACGAGTAACACGGCTGTAACACACAAACACACTCCGTCACTCATACACGCGTGAGTAACACGGCTGTAACACACAAACACACTCGGTCACTCATACACGCACGAGTAACACGGCTGTAACACACAAACACACTCCGTCACTCATACACGCGTGAGTAACACGGCTGTAACACACAAACACACTCCGTCACTCATACACGCGTGAGTAACACGGCTGTAACACACAAACACACTCCGTCACTCATTCACTTGCTCGTAACACGGCTGTCACACACAAACACACTCCGTCACTCATACACGCGTGAGTAACACGGCTGTAACACACAAACACACTCCGTCACTCATACACGCGTGAGTAACACGGCTGTAACACACAAACACACTCCGTCACTCATACACGCGCTTGTAACACGGCTGTCACACACAAACACACTCCGTCACTCATACACGCGTGAGTAACACGGCTGTAACACACAAACACACTCTGTCAATCATTCACTCGCTCGTAACACGGCTGTAACACACAAACACACTCCGTCACTCATACACGCGCTCGTAACACGGCTGTCACACACAAACACACTCCGTCACTCATACATGCATGAGTAACACGGCTGTCACACACAAACACACTCCGTCACTCATACACACGCTCGTAACACTGCTGTCACACACAAACACACTCCGTCACTCATACACACGCTCGTAACACGGCTGTCACACACAAACAGACTCCGTCACTCATACACACGCTCGTAACACGGCTGTAACACACAAACTCACTCCGTCACTCATTCACTCGCTCGTAACACGGCTGTAACACACAAACACACTCCGTCACTCTCATACACGCGTGAGTAACACGGCTGTAACACACAAACACACTCCGTCACTCATACACGCGTGAGTAACACGGCTGTAACACACAAACACACTACGTCACTCATACACGCGTGAGTAACACGGCTGTAACACACAAACACACTCTGTCACTCATTCACTCGCTCGTAACATGGCTGTAACACACAAACACACTCCGTCACTCATACACGCGTGAGTAACACGGCTGTAACACACAAACACACTCCGTCACTCATACACGCGTGAGTAACCCGGCTGTAACACACAAACACACTCCGTCACTCATACACGCGTGAGTAACACGGCTGTAACACACAAACACACTCCGTCACTCATTCACTCGCTCGTAACACGGCTGTCACACACAAACACACTCCGTCACTCATACACGCGTGAGTAACACGGCTGTAACACACAAACACACTCTGTCACTCATTCACTCGCTCGTAACACGGCTGTAACACACAAACACACTCCGTCACTCATACACGCGCTCGTAACACGGCTGTCACACACAAACACACTCCGTCACTCATACATGCGTGAGTAACACGGCTGTAACACACAAACACACTCCGTCACTCATACACGCGCTTATAACACGGCTGTCACACACAAACACACTCCGTCACTCATACACGCGTGAGTAACACGGCTGTAACACACAAACACACTCCGTCACTCATACACGCGTGAGTAACACGGCTGTAACACACAAACACACTCCGTCACTCATATACGCGTGAGTAACACGGCTGTCACACACAAACACACTCCGTCACTCATTCACTCGCTCGTAACACGGCTGTCACACACAAACACACTCCGTCACTCATACACGCGCTTGTAACACGGCTGTCACACACAAACACACTCCGTCACTCATACACGCGTGAGTAACACGGCTGTCACACACAAACACACTCCGTCACTCATACATGCGTGAGTAACACGGCTGTAACACACAAACACACTCCGTCACTCATACACGCGTGAGTAACACGGCTGTAACACACAAACACACTCCGTCACTCATACACGCGTGAGTAACACGGCTGTAACACACAAACACACTCCGTCACTTATACACGCGCTTGTAACACGGCTGTCACACACAAACACACTCCGTCACTCATACACGCGTGAGTAACACGGCTGTAACACACAAACACACTCCGTCACTCATACACGCGTGAGTAACACGGCTGTAACACACAAACACACTCTGTCACTCATTCACTCGCTCGTAACATGGCTGTAACACACAAACACACTCCGTCACTCATACACGCGCTTGTAACACGGCTGTCACACACAAACACACTCCGTCACTCATTCACTCGCTCGTAACATGGCTGTAACACACAAACACACTCCGTCACTTATACACGCGCTTGTAACACGGCTGTCACACACAAACACACTCCGTCACTCATACACGCGTGAGTAACACGGCTGTAACACACAAACACACTCCGTCACTCATACACGCGTGAGTAACACGGCTGTCACACACAAACACACTCCGTCACTCATACACGCGCTTGTAACACGGCTGTCACACACAAACACACTCCGTCACTCATACACGCGTGAGTAACACGGCTGTAACACACAAACACACTCCGTCACTCATACACGCGTGAGTAACACGGCTGTAACACACAAACACACTCCGTCACTCATACACACGTGAGTAACACGGCTGTAACACACAAACACACTCCGTCACTCATTCACTCGCTCGTAACACGGCTGTCAGACACAAACACACTCCGTCACTCATACACGCGTGAGTAACACGGCTGTCACACACAAACACACTCCGTCACTCATACACGCGTGAGTAACACGGCTGTAACACACAAACACACTCCGTCACTCATACACGCGCTTGTAACACGGCTGTCACACACAAACACACTCCGTCACTCATACACGCGTGAGTAACACGGCTGTAACACACAAACACACTCTGTCACTCATTCACTCGCTCGTAACACGGCTGTAACACACAAACACACTCCGTCACTCATACACGCGCTCGTAACACTGCTGTCACACACAAACACACTCCGTCACTCATACATGCGTGAGTAACACGGCTGTAACACACAAACACACTCCGTCACTCATACACGCGCTTATAACACGGCTGTCACACACAAACACACTCCGTCACTCATACACGCGTGAGTAACACGGCTGTAACACACAAACACACTCCGTCACTCATACACGCGCTTGTAACACGGCTGTCACACACAAACACACTCCGTCACTCATACACGCGTGAGTAACACGGCTGTAACACACAAACACACTCCGTCACTCATACACGCGTGAGTAACACGGCTGTCACACACAAACACACTCCGTCACTCATTCACTCGCTCGTAACACGGCTGTCACACACAAACACACTCCGTCACTCATACACGCGCTTGTAACACGGCTGTCACACACAAACACACTCCGTCACTCATACACGCGTGAGTAACACGGCTGTCACACACAAACACACTCCGTCACTCATACACGCGTGAGTAACACGGCTGTAACACACAAACACACTCCGTCACTCATACACGCGCTTGTAACACGGCTGTCACACACAAACACACTCCGTCACTCATACACGCGTGAGTAACACGGCTGTAACACACAAACACACTCTGTCACTCATTCACTCGCTCGTAACACGGCTGTAACACACAAACACACTCCGTCACTCATACACGCGCTCGTAACACTGCTGTCACACACAAACACACTCCGTCACTCATACATGCGTGAGTAACACGGCTGTAACACACAAACACACTCCGTCACTCATACACGCGCTTATAACACGGCTGTCACACACAAACACACTCCGTCACTCATACACGCGTGAGTAACACGGCTGTAACACACAAACACACTCCGTCACTCATACACGCGCTTGTAACACGGCTGTCACACACAAACACACTCCGTCACTCATACACGCGTGAGTAACACGGCTGTAACACACAAACACACTCCGTCACTCATACACGCGTGAGTAACACGGCTGTCACACACAAACACACTCCGTCACTCATTCACTCGCTCGTAACACGGCTGTCACACACAAACACACTCCGTCACTCATACACGCGCTTGTAACACGGCTGTCACACACAAACACACTCCGTCACTCATACACGCGTGAGTAACAAGGCTGTAACACACAAACACACTCCGTCACTCATACACGCGTGAGTAACACGGCTGTAACACACAAACACACTCTGTCACTCATTCACTCGCTCGTAACACGGCTGTAACACACAAACACACTCCGTCACTCATACACGCGCTCGTAACACGGCTGTCACACACAAACACACTCCGTCACTCATACATGCGTGAGTAACACGGCTGTAACACACAAACACACTCCGTCACTCATACATGCGTGAGTAACACGGCTGTAACACACAAACACACTCCGTCACTCATACACGCGTGAGTAACACGGCTGTAAGACACAAACACACTCCGTCACTCATTCACTCGCTCGTAACACGGCTGTCACACACAAACACACTCCGTCACTCATACACGCGTGAGTAACACGGCTGTCACACACAAACACACTCCGTCACTCATACACGCGTGAGTAACACGGCTGTAACACACAAACACACTCCGTCACTCATTCACTCGCTCGTAACACGGCTGTAACACACAAACACACTCCGTCACTCATTCACTCGCTCGTAACACGGCTGTAACACACAAACACACTCCGTCACTCATACACGCGCTCGTAACACGGCTGTCACACACAAACACACTCCGTCACTCATACATGCGTGAGTAACACGGCTGTAACACACAAACACACTCCGTCACTCATACACGCGTGAGTAACACGGCTGTAACACACAAACACACTCCGTCACTCATACACGCGTGAGTAACACGGCTGTAAGACACAAACACACTCCGTCACTCATTCACTCGCTCGTAACACGGCTGTCACACACAAACACACTCCGTCACTCATACACGCGTGAGTAACACGGCTGTCACACACAAACACACTCCGTCACTCATACACACGCTCGTAACACGGCTGTCACACACAAACACACTCCGTCACTCATACACACGCTCGTAACACGGCTGTCACACACAAACTCACTCCGTCACTCATACACGTGTGAGTAAAGTGTTAACACACAAACATGTTAAGCTTTACTGGGAAGAGATGGACACCCATGACAGTTTACAGATCACTAGGAACATACATGAGCGTGTTTGTCGGATCATTGTATGCGGTCTTGAACCCCTGCTCATGTTCTTCTCAGTCGTTGTAACTGTGTGATTCCAGTCGTGTTATGTGTGAGTGTTTGCCCAGATCAGGCGTGGTGTTTCTTACAGCCGTCCACCAGGTGCCGGGGTTCTCCAGGCCGCAGTTATCGCTGTACTCCAGACAGCAGGAGTCCGGCACACGCGTGGCGTTATACACGTGAAACCAGTCTGTGTGATTGGTCACTCCACAGCAGCGAAACTACAACACAGAGCCACTCTCATCACCATAACCATATCTTGCGAAGCTATGGGAAATATTAACAATAACTACGCATTGAATCCAGCAAACTCACGTCAGTTTGGACGATGCTCCAGGCGTTGGTCAGGCCGATGTTTCCTTCAGTCCCAAAGAGATGCAGGCCCTTCTTCAGGTCACTTTGTGCATACAGATCAATCTACAACACACCGTCAAGAAAAGCTTATTGATGTGCCATTAATTATGATGACAGGAATGACATTTGTCCCTCACAATCATAAACTTCATGAGATATGATCTTTTTAGGATGCTAAGTCACGTCACCTGTACTTCTATAGCTCTTTATACAATACAGACGGTTTCAAAGCAGCTTTAAAGGGATAAACAGGAAAATAATGATTCAATGATGCTAAAAAGACATTAGTAAACTGTTATTATTCAGTTCAGTATTGATTTCGGTTCAATAACTGTGTTAAGATCATCAATTATTAAATGAGTTTCATCTATAGAGTCGCTCTGTAGTCGCTATGTCATCATCAGCTCAGTTCTCACACAGGCAGATCAATAATATTGAATATTAAGTGTATTCTATATAAGAATAGTAGAATAATAGAAGTGCCTCTGATTAATCAAGCCAGAGACAGTGGCAAGAACCCAAACTCCATCAGTGACAGAACGGAGGAAACCCTCAGGAGAAACCATCAGTCGCTCAGTTCTCCTCTGGCCAACGAACGAACACGCTGTCGTCATGATTCAGGCAGCATCACAGGTCAGATTGTGGATTGATATCATCCAGAATATTTCCTTCAGTTCCTTCTGCTTGAAGATCGGGATACATTACCCCAGCATATGGAGGGAGGGAGTAGAAACTGGCCATAGAGTCTGTGCAGACGTAGTGTTACTCGATCTTAGCGCTGCATTCGATACCATCGACCACAACATTCTTTTGAATAGACTCGAAAATTATGTTGGCATTAGTGGAATTGCATTGGCATGGTTTAAATCATACTTATCTGACCGTTTTCAGTTTGTAGCAGTAAATGAAGAGATGTCACACCAATCACAAGTTCAGTATGGAGTACCGCAGGGCTCAGTGCTAGGACCGTTGCTTTTCACCCTGTACATGCTACCACTGGGAGATATCATTAGGAAGCATGGCGTTAGTTTTCATTGTTATGCTGACGATACTCAGCTCTATATTTCTTCACGCCCTGACGAAACTTACCAATTCACAAGATTAACGGAATGCATAGCTGATATAAAAAATTGGATGACTAGTAATTTCCTGCAACTTAATTCAGAAAAAACAGAATTTTTAATTATTGGACAAAAAAACTCCACATGTAGTAACCTAGAATACTGTCTAACACTTGATGGCTGCTCTGTCAAGTCCTCGTCGTCAGTGAGGAACCTGGGTGTGCTCTTTGATACCAATCTCTCATTTGAAAGCCACGTTTCTAGCATCTGTAAAACTGCATTCTACCATCTTAAAAATATATCTAAATTACAGTTAGTTCATGCGTTTATGAGCTCATAAGATTTTGTTTTTTTTACTGGAGAACACTTCTGTATAGTTTAGTTTTATAGTTTAGACTTCTGGAGTTTGTTGACTCCCATGAGCTGCGTTTGCAGTTGAGTCTGATATACAGCCTTATTTTCATGCCTTCGTTTGCAGGATTATGTGCTACAATCCTGCACAAATCAGTTTTTCCAAACGTACTAAATATAATGACAGTGGAGCATAAAATAAAATCCCTGAAAATTACAGTTAATACTAGCCATGATGCTATGCGTCAGTCAATATAATGAATAGTTTAACAGAGGAATGGTGGTGTTACGCTGTAACTACACGAGCGGTCCGAAGCCATTGGTTTCCAGCACCGGGATTCTTCAGATCCACACAGACAGAAGCGCTTGACTCGTATTGCTTCTGCTGTTTCAGAATAACCCTATCTGTTCTACAGTATTTTCTGCATATTAGCTCATCGTGACTACATCTCTAAAGTAAAGTAAAGCTCCAGGTTCATTGAACTGTCGGTCAGAAAGTTTTCAGTTTTAGTTTGAATCGATCTTGGACTGTGGAGGAAGTTTTGAGTTCTAAAATACAGAATATGTTTTCATAGTACAATGAATTAGCGAACAACTGATGAAAACTTTGACTTTTCTACAGCGCTTCATACGATACAGATTTCAAAGCAGCTTCACTTTTCATGAACATCACATTATTTACAGATGATGAGTAGACTGAAGCACTTCATTGATTGATATTGATCCTCAAATGCATGACTGTGTACATACGAACCTCATTCATTGCAAGCAAATTTCTGTGTATAAAATCTGTTGTGTTCAGTGAACATAAGAATGTATTTCTGCCTGATTTACACAGAGGTTGATTCTGCTGTGTGGAGCTGAACGTGAGCTGGGGAAGCGAGCGAGGCGAATGAATGAACAAAGCTGTGCTTGTCTGAAGTCTCTCCTGCTGGCCGAGAGTAAAGTGTGCCAGAGCAAAGATCCTCAGCATTACTTCTGAAAACTCAAACCACCGCCCCATATCCGCTGTGTGCTCTTGATCAGTTCCTCCATCTCTGTGCGTTTCACAACCTTCTCTCTTCATCACAGATGCCACTAAATCTCCTCTCGTGAATGGATATGCACTTCTTCATCTGAATATCAACATTTGTATGATTTAATCTGACAAAAGTTGGGGTTAAAAGATTTTCTGTCTGGAAAATAGTGATCCGGGACATTATATTACATTGAATATCAACGTTTTTTGTGTATATTTCTCAATGAGGGATTTGTGGACACGTTTTTAAGAGTAATTATTTTTACATTGAATACTTACTGTAATTCATGGGGTTATTATTCAATATCTTCGCTTCTCATTACAACCTAACAGACTAATTGAGTGAAATCATTTGGTTTATTCACAGTGTTTCTGTTGTGACATATTTTCAATTAAAATACGGGCAGTTAAATATGTTTAGTGTCGTCAGTTTGCTGAAGAGCATTCGGATGTTTATGCATCATTGGTTGGGTTAGGGTTGATTTTTTATTTTTTTGAATGAAATGATGAAATAGTTTTGGCTCAGAATGAACCGAGATGGAAACGAAAGGCAGGATCAGTTTTCCTTACGACAGCCTTTATGACTTTCATCTCAGGATTTAGATTTTATTCTCATTACACTTCCATCTGGAAATATGGGATTGACTCATTAAATAAAGCAATAAACCACGAGGTGTTCGGCCGAAACACAATATAATAAAAGTCAGTTCGATATAAAGTCACATGTCTTAGTGATAATAGATTTTCCCATCAAATAATCTGGTTTATTAGTGTAACTGTAGGCGGTTTGTGATGTTAGAGTCAGAACTATCAGTTTTATAATATCCAATAAAAACGACTTTCAAGCAAAACCTTTTACAGCACTTAGTGTGCAGGGCTGTCGACACACAAGAAACGCGTATGAGATCTAACTGATCGCATATAAACATCTTAACTATTCTTCACTGAATACATGAAGTTAGGTGAAGTGTTCATGGAATATTAAAGATAACTATCATGAGTTATAAATGAAGGGTTTGAGGAATTAATGAATTATTCAACACCAAAAACAGTGAGGAAATAGGAAAACAGGGGAAAGGCAGTGAGAAAGACAGCAATCTAAACTGTTAAAGCCGGCCGATGAAAGCTGTCCTCAAAGGATTGGGTTTCCCTACAATCCTCCAGACAGGATCTGGGTGTAAGCACGAGGATCTGTTGTTTGAGACGTAAACGTGCATCAAATAAGAATTGCGGCATTCACACACACTCCTCCGTTATTCCCTGTGATCGGCCGCTAGCTCCACGCCCTTCACACAGCCTTCCTGATAGATGTAATACAGTAATAAATCATAAATAATAAATAGAAGCAGAGACAGGTCAAGGAGGTCCTTTCTGATCATCTGTGGACCGGAAGGAAAAGTGTTCACAGAAGAACTCAATTCCAGCCTTATATTGGCAGTTTATCAGTGTAATCGCTCCCTTTAGACATCTCTACAGCGAACTCCAGATTACATCCACACACACTGTACACACTCAGTCAAATAAAGCTCATTATAATCACTGACCCTAAACGCAAACATAACATTATTGAATTATGAAGTGTATTTCAGTAACAGATACAGTGGTATCATATGTTTGTTTTGTTCAAATCATTAAAAGCTGCATCTTTCAGGCTGGACAAGATGTGATTTAATATAATATTAGATAATCCCTGAAGGCCAGTGTGTGATGAAGACTCGCGTTATCATCAGGACTGAGACTGTGGATGCAAGTTATAATCAAAAAACATTGATGAATAGTGAATTGTTTAGATCCTTGTTTTACATCTATTTTTAATTAGCTTCATGATCAGGTCTAATCTTTGTTATCTTCACCGGAATAACAAAACCGTTGACATGAGAAGATGATCTCTGAAGACAGGTGAATTAGCCGTGTGTTTTCTCTCTCTGGTGAGTTGGAAAAAGAGCCGACGGACGGAGGATTTGACGAAGAGCCAGTGAGAAACTATCATGTGTTTCATTTGTGCTTCGAGGAGAACGGCCAAGAAAATCCATCTCGCAGAGAGAGAAAGTGAAGGCAGTTTGATTACACTGAGAAAGAAGCCATCATGTGTCCTTAGACATCTCTAACTGTTCTTCAGTGATGAGAAACCCTCAAATATCTCAGCCCATGACCTTTGTACTGAGCTCAGCCTTGAGATATTCATTCATATCCATATCTACAGATGAATAACGGTAAAGGTTAGTGAACACGAGAGAAAAGCATATTCCTATGATGCTTACTGTAAGATTATTGCTGGACTGTCTGTACCAAGCCTGGTTTCTCCCAAGGTTTATTTTTCTCCATTAGGCCCCTGATGGAGTTTGGGTTCCTTGCCACCGTCGCCTTTGGCTTGGCTTGCTCAGTTGGGGATACTAAATATTCAACTAAATATCCAAATAAATATTCAGCTATATCACTGATCCGCCCGCATTGACACTATATGAGAACTGAAATGAGCTGATGACATCACCGTTTTCTCCAGAGTGGCTGTACAGCCCAATCAGATTCTGTTCATTATTTTCCTGTTTAACACTGTGAAGCTGCTTTGAAACAATCGGCATTATAAAAAGCGCTATATAAATAAAGTTGACGTGACTTGACCAAGAGCCTGGATATAAAAAAGGCTCCAGGATGAGGTTTAGGAGATAAAGACTTTTAACTTTCATTAAAATATGTTTATTTTATAATAAGGACTGACATTATAAATGTTCAACATGATAAAGACATTATGGCACTAACATAAATAAATGCATGGTCATGAAATATTAATTTGGGTGTAAATTATTTTATGATAGAAGAAACATGGAGTGACATGAAACTCATGAAACTAGAAATGACAACGGCTAATTATACAGTTTATTGTCATTTATAATTAAATGTGAGATGTCGCTATTGACCAATAATATCAACTAATAAATAGCGTAAAAAGACAGATTTTGCACGTACCTGATCTTGATATGCGAAGAAAAGAATCATGAACAGAATCTCCAACAATAATATCAGGAGCAACAGAAGGAAGAACTGTAGAAACACAGAGAGAGAGAACAGAAATATGATCAGTGTTTCACACTGCAGAAGTTTGAACGGTTTAAAAATAGAAAAATATAAAAAATAAACGTTTTTGATGACAGAAATATGGAATGATAAAAAGCAATTATACTAAAACAGAGACTCATTGAGTGATTCATTCAACTTGATTCATTCCCACGGCTGATTGATTCAGGAAAATGATTCATTCAGCAACATGATTCATTCAGCAACATGATTCATTCAGGAACATGATTCATTCAGCAACATGATTCATTCAGGAACATGATTCATTCAGGTCCAATACAGGACCTCCATCTACTGGTCATATCTCCATCTACAGGGCATATCTCCATCTACAGGGCATACTTCCATCTGCAGGGCATATCTCAATCTACAGGGCATACCTCCATCTGCAGGACATATCTCAATCTACAGGGCATACCTCCATCTACAGGGCATACCTCCATCTGCAGGGCATATCTCAATCTACAGGGCATACCTCCATCTATGAGTCATATATTCATCTACAGGGCATATCTCCATCTACAGGGCATATCTCCATCTACAGGTCATATCTCAATCTACAGGGCATATCTCCATCTACAGGGCATACCTCCATCTATGAGTCATATCTTCATCTACAGGGCATATCTCAATCTACAGGGCATACCTCCATATACAGGGCATACCTCCATCTATGAGTCATATCTTCATCTACAGGGTATATCTCAATCTACAGGGCATACCTCCATCTACAGGGCATACCTCCATCTATGAGTCAAATCTTCATCTACAGGGCATATCTCCATCTACAGGGCATACCTCCATCTAAGAGTCATATCTTCATCTACAGGGCATATCTCAATCTACAGGGCATACCTCCATCTACAGGGCATATCTCCATCTATTAGTCATATATTCATCTACAGGGCATATCTCAATCTACAGGGCATACCTCCATCTACAGGGCATATCTCAATCTACAGGGCATACCTCCATCTACAGGGCATATCTCAATCTACAGGGCATACCTCCATCTACAGGGCATATCTCAATCTACAGGGCATATCTCCATCTACAGGGCATACCTCCATCTACAGGGCATACCTCCATCTATGAGTCATATCTTCATCTACAGGGCATATCTCAATCTACAGGGCATATCTCCATCTACAGGGCATACCTCCATCTATGAGTCATATCTTCATCTACAGGGCATATCTCAATCTACAGGGCATACCTCCATCTACAGGGCATACCTCCATCTATGAGTCATATCTTCATCCACAGGGCATATCTCAATCTACAGGGCATACCTCCATCTACAGGGCATACCTCCATCTATGAGTCATATCTTCATCTACAGGGCATATCTCCATCTACAGGGCATACCTCCATCTATGAGTCAAATCTTCATCTACAGGGCATATCTCAATCTACAGGGCATACCTCCATCTACAGGGCATACCTCCATCTATTAGTCATATATTCATCTACAGGGCATATCTCAATCTACAGGGCATACCTCCATCTACAGGGCATATCTCAATCTACAGGGCATACCTCCATCTACAGGGCATATCTCAATCTACAGGGCATACCTCCATCTACAGGGCATATCTCAATCTACAGGGCATATCTCCATCTACAGGGCATACCTCCATCTACAGGGCATACCTCCATCTATGAGTCATATCTTCATCTACAGGGCATATCTCAATCTACAGGGCATATCTCCATCTACAGGGCATACCTCCATCTATGAGTCATATCTTCATCTACAGGGCATATCTCAATCTACAGGGCATACCTCCATCTACAGGGCATACCTCCATCTATGAGTCATATCTTCATCCACAGGGCATATCTCAATCTACAGGGCATACCTCCATCTACAGGGCATACCTCCATCTATGAGTCATATCTTCATCTACAGGGCATATCTCCATCTACAGGGCATACCTCCATCTATGAGTCATATCTTCATCTACAGGGCATATCTCAATCTACAGGGCATACCTCCATCTACAGGGCATACCTCCATCTATTAGTCATATATTCATCTACAGGGCATATCTCAATCTACAGGGCATACCTCCATCTACAGGGCATATCTCAATCTACAGGGCATACCTCCATCTACAGGGCATATCTCAATCTACAGGGCATACCTCCATCTACAGGGCATATCTCAATCTACAGGGCATATCTCCATCTACAGGGCATACCTCCATCTACAGGGCATACCTCCATCTATGAGTCATATCTTCATCTACAGGGCATATCTCAATCTACAGGGCATATCTCCATCTACAGGGCATACCTCCATCTATGAGTCATATCTTCATCTACAGGGCATATCTCAATCTACAGGGCATACCTCCATCTAAAGGGCATACCTCCATCTATGAGTCATATCTTCATCTACAGGGCATATCTCAGTCTACAGGGCATACCTCCATCTACAGGGCATATCTCAATCTACAGGGCATACCTCTATCTACAGGGCATATCTCAATCTACAGGGCATATCTCCATCTACAGGGCATATATCCATCTACAGGTCATATCTCAATCTATAGGGCATACCTCCATCTACAGGGCATATCTCAATCTACAGGGCATATCTCCAACTACAGGGCATATCTCCATCTACTGGTCATATCTCAATCTACAGGGTATACCTCCATCTGCAGGGCATATCTCAATCTACAGGGCATACCTCCATCTATGAGTCATATCTCCATCTACAGGGCATATCTCCATCTACAGGGCATACCTCCATCTGCAGGGCATATCTCAATCTTCAGGGCATACCTCCATCTATGAGTCATATCTCCATCTACAGGGCATATCTCCATCTACAGGGCATACCTCCATCTACAGGGCATACCTCCATCTGCAGGGCATATCTCAATCTACAGGGCATACCTCCATCTATGAGTCATATCTCCATCTACATGGCATATCTCCATCTACAGGGCATACCTCCATCTGCAGGGCATATCTCCATCTACAGGGCATATCTCCATCTACAGGGCATACCTCCATCTACAGGGCATATCTCCATCTACAGGGCATATCTCCATCTACAGAGCATACCTCCATCTACAGGGCATATCTCAATCTACAGGGCATACCTCCATCTACAGGGCATACCTCCATCTATGAGTCATATCTCCATCTACTGGTCATATCTCCATCTACTGGTCATATCTCCATCTACAGGGCATATCTCCATCTACAGGGCATATCTCCATCTACAGGGCATACCTCCATCTGCAGGGCATATCTCAATCTACAGGGCATACCTCCATCTATGACTCATATCTCCATCTACAGGGCATATCTCAATCTACAGGGCATACCTCCATCTACAGAGCATACCTCCATCTACAGGGCATATCTTAATTTACAGGGCATATCTCAATCTAGAGGGCATACCTCCATCTACAGGGCATACCTCCATCTATGAGTCATATCTCCATCTACTAGTCATATCTCCATCTACTGGTCATATCTCCATCTACAAGGCATACCTCCATCTGCAGGGCATATCTCAATCTACTGGTCATATTCCAATCTACAGGGCATATCTCCATCTACAGGGCATACCTCCATCTACAGGGCATATCTCCATCTACAGGGCATATCTCCATCTACAGAGCATACCTCCATCTACAGGGCATATCTCAATCTACAGGGCATACCTCCATCTACAGGGCATACCTCCATCTATGAGTCATATCTCCATCTACTGGTCATATCTCCATCTACTGGTCATATCTCCATCTACAGGGCATATCTCCATCTACAGGGCATATCTCCATCTACAGGGCATACCTCCATCTGCAGGGCATATCTCAATCTACAGGGCATACCTCCATCTATGACTCATATCTCCATCTACAGGGCATATCTCAATCTACAGGGCATACCTCCATCTACAGAGCATACCTCCATCTACAGGGCATATCTTAATTTACAGGGCATATCTCAATCTAGAGGGCATACCTCCATCTACAGGGCATACCTCCATCTATGAGTCATATCTCCATCTACTGGTCATATCTCCATCTACAAGGCATACCTCCATCTGCAGGGCATATCTCAATCTACTGGTCATATTCCAATCTACAGGGCATATCTCCATCTACAGGGCATATCTCCATCTACAGGGCATATCTCCATCTGCAGGGCATATCTCCATCTACAGGGTATATCTCCATCTGCAGGGCATATCTCAATCTACAGGGCATACCTCCATCTATGAGTCATATCTCCATCTACAGGGCATATCTCCATCTACTGGTCATATCTCCATCTACAGGGCATAACTCCATCTGCAGGGCATATCTCAATCTACAGGGCATACCTCCATCTACAGGGCATATCTCAATCTACAGGGCATATCTCCATCTACAGGGCATAGCTCCATCTACTGGTCATATCTCAATCTACAGGGCATATCTCCATCTACAGGGCATACCTCTATCTACAGGGCATATCTCCATCTACAGGGCATATCTCCATCTACTGGTCATATCTCCATCTACAGAGAATACCTTCATCTACAGGGCATATCTCAATCTACAGGGCATACCTCCATCTACAGGGCATGCCTCCATCTATGAGTCATATCTCCATCTACTGGTCATATCTCCATCTACTGGTCATATTTCCATCTACAGGGCATATCTCCATCTACAGGGCATACCTCCATCTGCAGGGCATATCTCAATCTACAGGGCATACCTCCATCTATGAGTCATATCTCAATCTACAGGGCATATCTCCATCTAGAGGGCATACCTCCATCTGCAGGGCATATCTCAATCTACAGGGCATACCTCCATCTATGAGTCATATCTCAATCTACAGGGCATATCTCCATCTACAGGGCATACCTCCATATATGAGTCATATCTCCATCTACTGGTCATATCTCCATCTACAGGGCATACCTCCATCTGCAGGGCATATCTCAATCTACAGGGCATACCTCCATCTACAGGGCATATCTCCATCTACAGGGCATATCTCCATCTACAGGGCATCCCTCCATCTATGAGTCATATCTTCATCTACAGGGCATATCTCAATCTACAGGGCATATCTCCATCTACAGGGCATACCTCCATCTATGAGTCATATCTTCATCTACAGGGCATATCTCCATCTACAGGGCATACCTCCATCTACAGGGCATATCTCCATCTACAGGGCATATCTCCATCTACTGGTCATATCTCCATCTACAGAGAATACCTTCATCTACAGGGCATATCTCAATCTACAGGGCATACCTCCATCTATGAGTCATATCTCAATCTACAGGGCATATCTCCATCTACAGGGCATACCTCCATCTATGAGTCATATCTCCATCTACTGGTCATATCTCCATCTACAGGGCATACCTCCATCTGCAGGGCATATCTCAATCTACAGGGCATACCTCCATCTACAGGGCATATCTCCATCTACAGGTCATATCTCCATCTACAGGGCATATCTCCATCTACAGGGCATACCTCCATCTATGAGTCATATCTTCATCTACAGGGCATATCTCAATCTACAGGGCATATCTCCATCTACAGGGCATACCTCCATCTATGAGTCATATCTTCATCTACAGGGCATATCTCAATCTACAGGGCATACCTCTATCTACAGGGCATACCTCCATCTATGAGTCATATCTCCATCTACTGGTCATATCTCCATCTACAGGGCATATCTCCATCTACAGGGCATATCTCCATCTACAGGGCATACCTCCATCTGCAGGGCATATCTCAATCTACAGGGCATACCTCCATCTATGAGTCATATCTCCATCTACAGGGCATATCTCAATCTACAGGGCATACCTCCATCTACAGAGCATACCTCCATCTACAGAGCATACCTCCATCTACAGGGCATATCTTAATCTACAGGGCATATCTCAATCTAGAGGGCATACCTCCATCTACAGGGCATACCTCCATCTATGAGTCATATCTCCATCTACTAGTCATATCTCCATCTACTGGTCATATATGAGTCATATCTCCATCTACAGGGCATATCTCCATCTACAGGGCATATCTCCATCTACAGGTCATATCTCCATCTACAGGACATATCTCCATCTACAGGGCATACCTCCATCTGCAGGGCATATCTCAATCTACAGGGCATACCTTCATCTACTGGTCATATCTCAAACTACAGGGCATACCTCCATCTACAGGGCATATCTCCATCTACAGGGCATACCTCCATCTGCAGGGCATATCTCCATTTACAGGGCATATCTCCATCTGCAGGGCATATCTCAATCTACAGGGCATACCTCCATCTATGAGTCATATCTCCATCTACAGGGCATATCTCCATCTACAGGGCATATCTCCATCTACTGGTCATATCTCCATCCACAGGGCATAACTCCATCTGCAGGGCATATCTCAATCTACAGGGCATATCTCCATCTACTGGTCATATCTCCATCTACAGAGTATACCTCCATCTACAGGGCATATCTCAATCTACAGGGCATATCTCCATCTACAGGGCATACCTCCATCTATAGGGCATACCTCCATCTATGAGTCATATCTCCATCTACTGGTCATATCTCCATCTACAGGGCATACCTCCATCTGCAGGGCATACCTCCATCTACAGGGCATATCTCAATCTACAGGGCATACCTCCATCTACAGGGAATATCTCCATCTACTGGTCATATCTCCATCTACAGGGCATACCTCCATCTGCAGGGCATATCTCAATCTACAGTGCATTCCTCCATCTACAGGGCATACCTCCATCTATGAGTCATATCTCCATCTACAGGGCATATCTCCATCTACTGGTCATATCTCCATCTACAGAGCATACCTCCATCTACAGGGCATAGTTCCATCTACAGGGCATATCTCCATCTACAGGGCATAGCTCCATCTACGGGGCATACCTCCATCTACAGGGCATATCTCCATCTACAGGTCATATCTCCACCTGCAGGGCATATTTCAATCTACAGGGCATACCTCCATCTACAGGGCATACCTCCATCTATGAGTCATATCTCCATCTACAGGGCATGTCTCCATCTACTGGTCATATCTCCATCTACAGGGCATACCTCCATCTGCATGGTATATCTCAATCTACAGGGCATACCTCCATCTATGAGTCATATCTCCATCTACAGGGTATACCTCCATCTACAGGGCATATCTCCATCTGCAGGGCATATCTCAATCTACTGGTCATATCTTAATCTACAGGGCATACCTCCATCTACAGGGCATATCTCCATCTACAGGGCATATCTCCATCTACAGGGCATACCTCCAACTGCAGGGCATATCTCAATCTACAGGGCATACCTCCATCTACAGGGCATATCTCAATCTACAGGGCATATCTCCATCTACAGGGCATATCTCCATCTACAGGTCACATCTCAATCTACAGGGCATACCTCCATCTGCAGGGCATATCTCAATCTACAGGGCATACCTCCATATACAGGGCATATCTCCATCTACAGGACATATCTCCATCTACAGGGCATACCTCCATCTGCAGGGCATATCTCCATCTACAGGGCATACCTCCATCTACTGGTCATATCTCAATCTACAGGGCATAGCTTCATCTACAGGGCATATCTCCATCTACAGGGCATAACTCCATCTACAGGGCATACCTCCATCTGCAGGGCATATCTCCATCTACAGGGTATATCTCCATCTGCAGGGCATATCTCAATCTACAGGGCATACCTCCATCTATGAGTCATATCTCCATCTACAGGGCATATCTCCATCTACTGGTCATATCTCCATCTACAGGGCATAACTCCATCTGCAGGGCATATCTCAATCTACAGGGCATATCTCCATCTACTGGTCATATCTCCATCTACAGAGCATACCTCCATCTACAGGGCATATCTCAATCTACAGGGCATACCTCCATCTATGAGTCATATCTCCATCTACTGGTCATATCTCCATCTACAGGGCATACCTCCATCTGCAGGGCATATCTCAATCTACAGGGCATACCTCCATCTACAGGGCATATCTCAATCTACAGGGCATATCTCCATCTACAGGGCATATCTCCATCTACTGGTCATATCTCAATCTACAGGGCATATCTCCATCTACAGGGCATACCTCCATCTACAGGGCATAGCTCCATCTACAGGGCATACCTCCATCTACAGGGCATATCTCCATCTACAGGTCATATCTCCACCTGCAGGGCATATCTCAATCTACAGGGCATACCTCCATCTACAGGGCATACCTCCATCTATGAGTCATATCTCCATCTACAGGGCATATCTCCATCTACAGGACATATCTCCATCTACAGGGCATACCTTCATCTACTGGTCATATCTCAAACTACAGGGCATACCTCAATCTACAGGGCATATCTCCATCTACAGGGCATACCTCCATCTGCAGGGCATATCTCCATTTACAGGGCATATCTCCATCTGCAGGGCATATCTCAATCTACAGGGCATACCTCCATCTATGAGTCATATCTCCATCTACAGGGCATATCTCCATCTACAGGGCATATCTCCATCTACTGGTCATATCTCCATCTACAGGGCATAACTCCATCTGCAGGGCATATCTCAATCTACAGGGCATATCTCCATCTACTGGTCATATCTCCATCTACAGAGTATACCTCCATCTACAGGGCATATCTCAATCTACAGGGCATATCTCAATCTACAGGGCATACCTCCATCTATAGGGCATACCTCCATCTATGAGTCATATCTCCATCTACTGGTCATATCTCCATCTACAGGGCATACCTCCATCTGCAGGGCATACCTCCATCTACAGGGCATATCTCAATCTACAGGGCATACCTCCATCTACAGGGAATATCTCCATCTACTGGTCAAATCTCCATCTACAGGGCATACCTCCATCTGCAGGGCATATCTCAATCTACAGTGCATTCCTCCATCTACAGGGCATACCTCCATCTATGAGTCATATCTCCATCTACAGGGCATATCTCCATCTACTGGTCATATCTCCATCTACAGAGCATACCTCCATCTACAGGGCATAGTTCCATCTACAGGGCATACCTCCATATACAGGGCATATCTCCATCTACAGGGCATAGCTCCATCTACGGGGCATACCTCCATCTACAGGGCATATCTCCATCTACAGGTCATATCTCCACCTGCAGGGCATATTTCAATCTACAGGGCATACCTCCATCTACAGGGCATACCTCCATCTATGAGTCATATCTCCATCTACAGGGCATGTCTCCGTCTACTGGTCATATCTCCATCTACAGGGCATACCTCCATCTGCATGGTATATCTCAATCTACAGGGCATTCCTCCATCTATGAGTCATATCTCCATCTACAGGGTATACCTCCATCTACAGGGCATATCTCCATCTGCAGGGCATATCTCAATCTACAGGGCATACCTCCATCTACAGGGCATACCTCCATCTACAGGGCATATCTCAATCTACAGGGCATATCTCCAACTACAGGGCATATCTCCATCTACAGGTCATATCTCAATCTACAGGGCATACCTCCATCTGCAGGGCATATCTCAATCTACAGGGCATACCTCCATATACAGGGCATATCTCCATCTACAGGACATATCTCCATCTACAGGGCATACCTCCATCTGCAGGGCATATCTCCATCTACAGGGCATACCTCCATCTACTGGTCATATCTCAATCTACAGGGCATACCTTCATCTACAGGGCATATCTCCATCTACAGGGCATATCTCCATCTACAGGGCATACCTCCATCTGCAGGGCATATCTCCATCTACAGGGTATATCTCCATCTGCAGGGCATATCTCAATCTACAGGGCATATCTCCATCTACTGGTCATATCTCCATCTACAGAGTATACCTCCATCTACAGGGCATATCTCAATCTACAGGGCATATCTCAATCTACAGGGCATACCTCCATCTATAGGGCATACCTCCATCTATGAGTCATATCTCCATCTACTGGTCATATCTCCATCTACAGGGCATACCTCCATCTGCAGGGCATACCTCCATCTACAGGGCATATCTCAATCTACAGGGCATACCTCCATCTACAGGGAATATCTCCATCTACTGGTCATATCTCCATCTACAGGGCATACCTCCATCTGCAGGGCATATCTCAATCTACAGTGCATTCCTCCATCTACA
The DNA here is from genome assembly GCA_039654625.1 of Rhinogobio ventralis. Taxonomy (NCBI): domain Eukaryota; kingdom Metazoa; phylum Chordata; class Actinopteri; order Cypriniformes; family Gobionidae; genus Rhinogobio; species Rhinogobio ventralis. The sequence continues at coordinate 40,930,162 of CM077206.1, forward strand.
GGCCATACCTCCATCTATGAGTCATATCTCCATCTACAGGGCATATCTCCATCTACTGGTCATATCTCCATCTACAGAGCATACCTCCATCTACAGGGCATAGTTCCATCTACAGGGCATACCTCCATATACAGGGCATATCTCCATCTACAGGGCATAGCTCCATCTACGGGGCATACCTCCATCTACAGGGCATATCTCCATCTACAGGTCATATCTCCACCTGCAGGGCATATTTCAATCTACAGGGCATACCTCCATCTACAGGGCATACCTCCATCTATGAGTCATATCTCCATCTACAGGGCATGTCTCCATCTACTGGTCATATCTCCATCTACAGGGCATACCTCCATCTGCATGGTATATCTCAATCTACAGGGCATACCTCCATCTATGAGTCATATCTCCATCTACAGGGTATACCTCAATCTACAGGGCATATCTCCATCTGTAGGGCATATCTCAATCTACAGGGCATACCTCCATCTACAGGGCATATCTCCATCTACAGGGCATACCTCCAACTGCAGGGCATATCTCAATCTACAGGGCATACCTCCATCTACAGGGCATATCTCAATCTACAGGGCATATCTCCATCTACAGGGCATATCTCCATCTACAGGTCATATCTCAATCTACAGGGCATACCTCCATCTACTGGTCATATCTCAATCTACAGGGCATAGCTTCATCTACAGGGCATATCTCCATCTACAGGGCATAACTCCATCTACAGGGCATACCTCCATCTGCAGGGCATATCTCCATCTACAGGGTATATCTCCATCTGCAGGGCATATCTCAATCTACAGGGCATACCTCCATCTATGAGTCATATCTCCATCTACAGGGCATATCTCCATCTACTGGTCATATCTCCATCTACAGGGCATAACTCCATCTGCAGGGCATATCTCAATCTACAGGGCATATCTCCATCTACTGGTCATATCTCCATCTACAGAGCATACCTCCATCTACAGGGCATATCTCAATCTACAGGGCATACCTCCATCTATGAGTCATATCTCCATCTACTGGTCATATCTCCATCTACAGGGCATACCTCCATCTGCAGGGCATATCTCAATCTACAGGGCATACCTCCATCTACAGGGCATATCTCAATCTACAGGGCATATCTCCATCTACAGGGCATATCTCCATCTACTGGTCATATCTCAATCTACAGGGCATATCTCCATCTACAGGGCATACCTCCATCTACAGGGCATAGCTCCATCTACAGGGCATACCTCCATCTACAGGGCATATCTCCATCTACAGGTCATATCTCCACCTGCAGGGCATATCTCAATCTACAGGGCATACCTCCATCTACAGGGCATACCTCCATCTATGAGTCATATCTCCATCTACAGGGCATATCTCCATCTACAGGACATATCTCCATCTACAGGGCATACCTTCATCTACTGGTCATATCTCAAACTACAGGGCATACCTCCATCTACAGGGCATATCTCCATCTACAGGGCATACCTCCATCTGCAGGGCATATCTCCATTTACAGGGCATATCTCCATCTGCAGGGCATATCTCAATCTACAGGGCATACCTCCATCTATGAGTCATATCTCCATCTACAGGGCATATCTCCATCTACAGGGCATATCTCCATCTACTGGTCATATCTCCATCTACAGGGCATAACTCCATCTGCAGGGCATATCTCAATCTACAGGGCATATCTCCATCTACTGGTCATATCTCCATATACAGAGTATACCTCCATCTACAGGGCATATCTCAATCTACAGGGCATATCTCAATCTACAGGGCATACCTCCATCTATAGGGCATACCTCCATCTATGAGTCATATCTCCATCTACTGGTCATATCTCCATCTACAGGGCATACCTCCATCTGCAGGGCATACCTCCATCTACAGGGCATATCTCAATCTACAGGGCATACCTCCATCTACAGGGAATATCTCCATCTACTGGTCAAATCTCCATCTACAGGGCATACCTCCATCTGCAGGGCATATCTCAATCTACAGTGCATTCCTCCATCTACAGGGCATACCTCCATCTATGAGTCATATCTCCATCTACAGGGCATATCTCCATCTACTGGTCATATCTCCATCTACAGAGCATACCTCCATCTACAGGGCATAGTTCCATCTACAGGGCATACCTCCATATACAGGGCATATCTCCATCTACAGGGCATAGCTCCATCTACGGGGCATACCTCCATCTACAGGGCATATCTCCATCTACAGGTCATATCTCCACCTGCAGGGCATATTTCAATCTACAGGGCATACCTCCATCTACAGGGCATACCTCCATCTATGAGTCATATCTCCATCTACAGGGCATGTCTCCGTCTACTGGTCATATCTCCATCTACAGGGCATACCTCCATCTGCATGGTATATCTCAATCTACAGGGCATTCCTCCATCTATGAGTCATATCTCCATCTACAGGGTATACCTCCATCTACAGGGCATATCTCCATCTGCAGGGCATATCTCAATCTACAGGGCATACCTCCATCTACAGGGCATACCTCCATCTACAGGGCATATCTCAATCTACAGGGCATATCTCCAACTACAGGGCATATCTCAATCTACAGGGCATATCTCCATCTACAGGGCATATCTCCATCTACAGGTCATATCTCAATCTACAGGGCATACCTCCATCTGCAGGGCATATCTCAATCTACAGGGCATACCTCCATATAAAGGGCATATCTCCATCTACAGGACATATCTCCATCTACAGGGCATACCTCCATCTGCAGGGCATATCTCCATCTACAGGGCATACCTCCATCTACTGGTCATATCTCAATCTACAGGGCATACCTTCATCTACAGGGCATACCTCCATCTGCAGGGCATATCTCCATCTACAGGGTATATCTCCATCTGCAGGGCATATCTCAATCTACAGGGCATACCTCCATCTATGAGTCATATCTCCATCTACAGGGCATATCTCCATCTACTGGTCATATCTCCATCTACAGGGCATAACTCCATCTGCAGGGCATATCTCAATCTACAGGGCATATCTCCATCTACTGGTCATATCTCCATCTACAGAGCATACCTCCATCTACAGGGCATATCTCAATCTACAGGGCATACCTCCATCTATGAGACATATCTCCATCTACTGGTCATATCTCCATCTACAGGGCATACCTCCATCTGCAGGGCATATCTCAATCTACAGGGCATACCTCCATCTACAGGGCATATCTCAATCTACAGGGCATATCTCCATGTACAGGGCATATCTCCATCTACTGGTCATATCTCAATCTACAGGGCATATCTCCATCTACAGTGCATACCTCCATCTACAGGGCATATCTCCATCTACAGGGCATATCTCCGTCTACTGGTCATATCTCAATCTACAGGGCATATCTCCATCTACAGGGCATACCTCCATCTGCAGGGCATATCTCAATCTACAGGGCATACCTCCATCTATGAGTCATATCTCCATCTACAGGGCATACCTCCATCTACAGGGCATACCTCCATCTGCAGGGCATATCTCAATCTACAGGGCATACCTCCATCTATGAGTCATATCTCCATCTACTGGTCATATCTCCATCTACAGGGCATACCTCCATCTGCAGGGCATATCTCAATCTACAGGGCATACCTCCATCTACAGGGCATATCTCCATCTACAGGGCATATCTCCATCTACTGGTCATATCTCCATCTGCAGGGCATATCTCAATCTACAGGGCATACCTCCATCTATGAGTCATATCTCAATATACAGGGCATATCTCCATCTACAGGGCATACTTCCATCTGCAGGGCATATCTCAATCTACAGGGCATACCTCCATCTATGAGTCATATCTCCATCTACTGGTCATATCTCCATCTACAGGGCATACCTCCATCTGCAGGGCATATCTCAATCTACCGGGCATACCTCCATCTATGAGTCATATCTCAATCTACAGGGCATATCTCCATCTACTGGTCATATCTCAATCTACAGGGTATACCTCCATCTACAGGGCATATCTCCATCTACAGGGCATATCTCCATCTACAGGTCATATCTCAATCTACAGGGCATACCTCCATCTACAGGGCATATCTCCATCTACAGGACATATCTCCATCTACAGGGCATACCTCCATCTGCAGGGCATATCTCAATCTACAGGGCATACCTCCATCTACAGGGCATATCTCCATCTACAGGACATATCTCCATCTACAGGGCATACCTCCATCTGCAGGGCATATCTCAATCTACAGGGCATACCTCCATCTACAGGGAATACCTCCATCTACAGGGCATATCTCCATCTACTGGTCATATCTCCATCTACAGAGCATACCTCCATCTACATGGCATATCTCAATATACAGGATATATCTTAATCTACAGGGCATACCTCCATCTACAGGGCATATCTCAATCTACAGGGAATACCTCCATCTGCAGGGCATATCTCCATCTATGAGTCATATCTTCATCTACAGGGCATATCTCCATCTACTGGTCATATCTCAATCTACAGGGCATACCTCCATCTACAGGGCATATCTCAATCTACAGGACATATCTCCATCTACAGGGCATATCTCCATCTACTGGTCATATCTCAATCTACAGGGCATACCTCCATCTACAGGGCATATCTCAATCTACAGGGCATATCTCGATCTACAGGGCATACCTCCATCTACAGGGCATATTTCCATCTACAGGACATATCTCCATCTACAGGGCATATCTCCATCTGCAGGGCATATCTCAATCTACAGGGCATACCTCCATCTATGAGTCATATCTCTATCTACAGGGCATATCTCCATCTACTGGTCATATCTCAATCTACAGGGCATACCTCCATCTACAGGGCCTATCTCCATCTACAGGGCATATCTCCATCTACAGGGTATACCTCCATCTGCAGGGCATATCTCAATCTACAGGGCATACCTCCATCTATGAGTCATATCTCTATCTACAGGGCATATCTCCATCTACAGGGCATACCTCCATCTGCAAGACATATCTCGTTCTACAGGGCATACCTCCATCTACAGGGCATATCTCCATCTACTGGTTATATCTCCATCTACAGGGCATACCTCCATCTGCAGGGCATATCTCAATCTACAGGGCATACCTCCATCTACAGGGCATACCTCCATCTACTGGTCATATCTCCATCTACAGAGCATACCTCCATCTACAGGGCATATCTCAATCTACAAGGCATATCTCAATCTACAGGGCATACCTCCATCTACAGGGCATACCTCCATCTACAGGGCATATCTCCATCTACAGGGCATATCTCCATCTACTGGTCATATCTCCATCTACAGAGCATACCTCCATCTACAGGGCATATCTCAATCTACAGGGCATACCTCCATCTACAGGGCATACCTCCATCTATGAGTCATATCTCCATCTACTGGTCATATCTCCATCTACAGGGCATATCTCCATCTACAGGGCATACCTCCATCTGCAGGGCATATCTCAATCTACAGGGCATACCTCCATCTATGAGTCATATCTCCATCTACAGGGCATATCTCCATCTACAGGGCATACCTCCATCTGCAGGGCATATCTCAATCTACAGGGCATATCTCCATCTACTGGTCATATCTCCATCTACAGGGCATACCTCCATCTGCAGGGCATATCTCCATCTACAGGGCATATCTCAATCCACAGGGCATATCTCCATCTACTGGTCATATCTCCATCTACAGGGCATACCTCTATCTGCAGGGCATATCTCCATCTACAGGGCATATCTCCATCTACTGGTCATATCTCCATCTACAGGGCATACCTCCATTTACAGGGCATATCTCAATCTACAGGGCATATCTCAATCTACAGGGCATACCTCCATCTACAGGGCATATCTCAATCTACAGGGCATACCTCCATCAACAGGGCATACCTCCATCTACAGGGCATATCTCCATCTACAGGGCATATCTCCATCTACTGGTCATATCTCCATCTACAGAGCATACCTCCATCTACAGGGCATATCTCAATCTACAGGGCATACATCCATCTACAGGGCATACCTCCATCTATGAGTCATATCTCCATCTACTGGTCATATCTCCATCTACAGGGCATACCTCCATCTGCAGGGCATATCTCAATCTACAGGGCATATCTCCATCTACTGGTCATATCTCCATCTACAGGGCATACCCCCATCTGCAGGGCATATCTCCATCTACAGGGCAAACCTCCATCTATAGGGCATACCTCCATCTACAGGGCATATCTCCATCTACAGGGCATATCTCCATCTACTGGTCATGTCTCCATCTACAGGGCATATCTCAATCTACAGGGCATATCTCAATCTACAGGGCATACCTCCATCTACAGGGCATACCTCCATCTATGAGTCATATCTCCATCTACTGGTCATATCTCCATCTACTGGTCATATCTCCATCTACAGGGCATACCTCCATCTGCAGGGCATATCTCAATCTACAGGGCATATCTCATCTACTGGTCATATCTCCATCTACAGAGCATACCTCAATCTACAGGGCATATCTCAATCTACAGGGCATATCTCAATCTACAGGGCATATCTCCATCTACAGAGCATACCTCAATCTACAGGGCATATCTCAATCTACAGGGCATATCTCAATCTACAGGGCATATCTCCATCTACAGGGCATACCTCCATCTGCAGGGCATATCTCCATCTACAGGGCATATCTCCATCTACAGGGCATACCTCCATCTACAGGGCATATCTCAATCTACAGGTCATATCTCCATCTACAGGTCATCAAAGGTATATTGTGCGTTATCTTTTGCTCTTACTCACCCAAAACTCGTTGACAAGGCTACTTTACACGAACATGAGTGTGTTAACAGTTGCTGAATCGCAGGTGTTTCATATGTGAGATGAGGACATGATGAGGCCGAAACCAGTGCAAGCAGTCTTTGACTGTTTCCTTTTACTTAACATTATTTATCTGTTATATTGAAGAGAGGTTTTTTAAGGATATTGGTTTACTCATGCCCTTTTTGAGCACTTGAGCTGAACAGACTTGAGTGTTTGTAGACGTTTAAGTGGTTGTTGTGTCGATCTTGATTTATTGCAATTTTAGAAAATGAATGTGTGATTGCTCTCCTCACAAATGAACTCTTAGGTGTCAAGGACGAGAGCATCTTTGAGCGTATATTCAGTACCAGTAAAATACTTCAGTACTGTTAAAATCATTAAAATCAAATTAAAGACTTAATGCATATAGGAATTGGTGACTTGTAACTTGTAATGGAGTGATTTTCATTGTGAGGTGTCTGTTACTCCAGTGTGTTCCTTACACTATAGAGCTGAAATCCCCTGATGATGTCATACGGGCCGTAGTACAGTCGAGAGAGGATCGAGACTCAATTACAGCTCCTTTAATCGTGCAGTCTTTATTTCCTGCTGGATCTCTTTCACTTCTTTGACAAGTTGTCAGTTGATTTAAAAAAAAAAAACTGTAGCATAAAATATAGCGAGCCCAAATTATACTGCTAGTTAATGCTATCTTACCAGTATCTTTCCTGATCAACTATTAATAACTATATTACTCAGAAGATTGTATTCCTTTAGTTTGCTCAAGCAAATTCACACTCTTTATTTTAGATCAAGATGCACTGGGCACCAAAGTGTACATAGAAGAGTGTTTTGTCTTGTAAAGATATTTTCTGTGTTTTGTTGCATGGAATCTGTATTTTATGCAGATAAGCAGTTTTGACTTAGACATTTATGCGCTTCTGTTTGAGTATGACTGTGTGTCATCGTAACCCGCTGTAATCACACGCTCGACCCACAGCAGATAAAGACTCACAGGAGAGCCCAGGCCGTCATTAAAATCAGCCCGTGACATAAATAGCAGCTTAAGCAGTAAACATCACCATCCCCCATGTGGACATGAGAATATTTTATCATAAATCATCTTCAGGCTGCGATAGTCTCTGCAGTGATTGCAGTGTTATATATTCACATCGGCCACTCTGCTCCAACACAAACAGCTGGAGCAAATCAACACCAGTTAAAGATAAACATTATAATTCAGTGTTTCATTTATGTGTGTTATCAAATACATTTACACACATTTTACCCAGGGAAACAGGGTCTGCTGCAGACCTGCACATTTAGATCTGATTTCGGTTGGATTCACAGCAGTTTTCCTTTAGCAAGTTTTATCCAATTGGCTGGTGGAAAAAAATACAATTTGGGATTTTTCAAGTGATAAAAAATGACTTTTTTTCATTTTAAAATATCTATAATTAGTTTTTTTGTACTTTCACTATTATTTGCTGATTGCTCCAAATAATAATAATAATTATTATTATTATTATAATTAGGGACGGTGGTGTTTAACCTGAGCTCTGCAGGTTATTTTGAAGAAGATGTATGTAGAGTTTGTCTCAGATTAGCTAATCCAATTAGCATGCTGAACTTTCCTTTATTTCAGCAGTATATGGTATATGAATTTAGCCTGACATCCGTTTTCCAACTTGAGGAATGAAGTGGATGTGCTATCAGCTGTGAGCTCTTTCATGACTCCGTTGATAGGACTGACAAAAACGAATTTTTACTAAAAACATTTATTTTCAGAAGCAGCATGAATGACTGAAGATCTGGTTCTGACAGAGAAATGTGCAGCAAATGCTGTTGAGATTGGGTTTCCTCTTTGATTTCTCACCAGTTTTACTCCTCTGAGTTGTGCTGATGTGACTATGATTAGACAACCACCATTCGGCTTTGCCCTTCAGGATTTACAGCTGAAAAAATCATCCAGCTTAGGCCCTGATATCTGCATCTGTCCCGGGACGCTCTCAGACAGAATGTAGGCCTCACCGGCCCCTGGAAACATGTCCTCTAAAACTATCCATGGGTCTCTGACTGCTTTTTAAAAGATACACAAGTCAAGATACACTAGATTCAGAGAATAATCTCACCATGCAAAACGGTTTTAAATTACTTCTTCCTATGGAACAAATGGTCTAAACCAGGGCTTTTAAAAGCATTGTGCGCTCAGCTCAGCTCATAGACTGATCTGATGAGTCCATTCAGTGTTAAATAAGAGAGACATCCTAAATCTGCAGGGCCAGGGAGACTCATGGGGCCCTATTGTACCGATCTGAGCTCATGGTCTGAAGCTCTCGGCGCAGGTGCTCTTAGGGCGTCCGAATCCACTTTTGCTAGTTTTAACAATGGTCGTCCGCCCGGCACATGGTCCAGAAGGGTTGTGCCTCGTCTCTTAATGAGTCATGGATGTGTTTTGGGCGTAACGCGCAATAAACCAATCAGAGTCTCATCTCCCTTTCCCTTTAAAAGCCAACTGTGCTCACGCCATGAGCGGATTCACTATTTACATGAGGAGAGATTGAACGCTTCTCCAGAGAGGAATCCTTTTATTTTAATATTTAAAAGTGTGTGTGTGTGTGTGTGTGTGCTGCTGCGCGTCCCTGTGTGTGTAATAATCAGAGTGTGTGTGTGTGTGTGCTGCTGTGCGTCCCTGTGTGTGTAATGAACAGAGTGTGTGTGTGTGTGCTTCTGCGCGTCCCTGTGTGTGTAATGAACAGAGTGTGTGTGTGTGTGTGCTGCTGCGCGTCCCTGTGTGTGTAATAATCAGAGTGTGTGTGTGCTGCTGCACGTCCCTGTGTGTGTAATGAACAGAGTGTGTGTGTGTGTGTGCTTCTGCGCGTCCCTGTGTGTGTAATGAACAGAGTGTGTGTGTGTGTGTGCTGCTGCGCGTCCCTGTGTGTGTAATGAACAGAGTGTGTGTGTGTGCTTCTGCGCATCCCTGTGTGTGTAATGAACAGAGTGTGTGTGTGTGTGTGCTGCTGTGTGTCCCTGTGTGTGTAATAATCAGAGTGTGTGTGTGTGTGTGCTGCTGCGCGTCCCTGTGTGTGTAATGAACAGAGTGTGTGTGTGTGTGCTTCTGCGCGTCCCTGTGTGTGTAATGAACAGAGTGTGTGTGTGTGTGTGTGCTGCTGCGCGTCCCTGTGTGTGTAATGAACAGAGTGTGTGTGTGTGTGTGCTGCTACGCGTCCCTGTGTGTGTAATGAACAGAGTGTGTGTGTGTGTGCTGCTGCGCATCCCTGAGTGTAATGAACAGTGTGTGTGTGTGTGTGTGTGTGTGCTGCTGCGCATCCCTGAGTGTAATGAACAGTGTGTGTGTGTGTGTGCTGCTGCACGTCCCTGTGTGTGTAATAATCAGAGTGTGTGTGTGTGTGTGCTGCTGCGCATCCCTGAGTGTAATGAACAGTGTGTGTGTGTGTGTGTGCTGCTGCGCGTCCCTGTGTGTGTAATAATCAGAGTGTGTGTGTGTGTGTGCTGCTGCGCATCCCTGAGTGTAATGAACAGTGTGTGTGTGTGTGTGTGTGCTGCTGCGCATCCCTGTGTGTGTGTTGTGCACCCCCTATAGGCTCATATTACTAACACACCCTTTAAATAACACATAAATACTGCGCTATTGACTTTAGAGCAGGTGTGTGTTGGTCAATGGCGCAGTCGTTTCAGTTCCTCACAATAGCAACGCTCCAGCAATGCTCCTGAACTCCTGGTGTTCAGACCAGCATGCTGAACAAGTATCTTTTCTACAATAAATACAGCAAGATTTTTTAACTCTACCTCTACAAAATGATAAATTAAGAATGCGCATCAGATTTGGTTTTTATGTTTTTATTACATTTATGAAGGTGCTGTAAATTAAATTGCATATTTTGTCATTTGTACATTGTTGTACTATTTTTGTACATGCAATTTGCTGTACATAAAAAATATTTCATTAATTATAACAAATTTACATTAATACAGACACTGCATCTTTTGCGTCCACCATGTTTTCACACTGACACGCAAATCCCAATATAAAGATATTGATACCTAGGGCCAGATTTACTAAACAGGGCAAATTAGCATGAGAGCGCAATTCCAGAGAAGCGCCATTGGGAGTGGACAGTTCAGTGCGTGATCTACTGACGACGGGCAGATTAATGAACACAGACACAGCGCAAACATAATGGCGCAAACACCAGTAAATCGGCTCGCATTTAAATACTCTCCTCCCATAAATACTGCGTCTGAAAGGAAACTCCTACAAAGGTCAACCGCAAATATAACCCTGTCCACGCCTTTTCAGCGCTAATTTATCACTGCGTGTCTTTAGTAAATCCTGACAGTGTTTTTTTAACACCAAAAGAGAGTTTGCGCTGGGGCAAGCTATTAGTACATCTGGCCCCTAATGTTTTAACTCACTGTTTTTTATTTATTTATTGTAAAAATGTATGTGTGAAAAAACAAACTGAGCTTTCATTCAACAGAGAGACTTGATAGAGTATTGCCAGAAACATCAGCAAACACACACTTGATAAAAGACACAGAAAAATGTGACATTTATTATAATAACGTTTTAAGTTACAGTCCCGGTGTTCCTGGAGGAAGATCGGCACTCTTGTCCACCTCTCGTCCAATCAGATTCAAGGACCAAAACCAAATGGTATATTTTTTGCATTTTAGTAAAGGCCTTTTAATTATGTCTTTTTGTGTTGATTGTTTTTTTTATGTTATTTCCAAACTCTACTAACATTCAGAAATCTTTGACACAGAACAAACTTTACTGTATGATCACATGATTTTAATTCTATAAACACACTAATAATGATCCAATCATAGACACAGCCTATTTATATGGCCGGGCAGTGTATGTTATAATACTATAAACTATGCTGTCATGTACGCTGGTATAATTTGTTACCTGTTATAAGAATCAAGCTGATGGCAATTACCTTTTGTGAATATTATTTCTGCAGGCTCGTCTGTGACTGACAGACAGACAGATATGAAGCTGTCGACTGATGTTCACCTGTTCGTCAGTGGAGTGGAAATGACACTAATAACCTTTCCTGCGTTTCATTTCATTGCTGCTAGTGTCTCTATACGGCAGCCATCAAAATCTCCTCAATGTCAATTATTGCCACTCTGATTCAACAACCATATATTATCATTTGAGCAGAAAGCCACATTTATGGTTCAAACGAATAAGACATGACATGTGGTCAGATAAATCTGTATTATTAAACCACTTATTAAAAAACCGCAACTTGACCCTACAGAATTAGTCAATTACAGGCCAATCTCAAATCTACCCTTTCTGTCAAAAATACTAGAAAAGGCAGTGTCCTCACAATTATGCTCCTTTTTAGAAAAAAATGGTATCTGTGAGGATTTCCAGTCAGGATTTAGACTGTATCATAGTACTGAGACTGCTCTCATTAGAGTTACAAATGATTTACTCTTATCATCCGATCGTGGTTGTATCTCTCTGTTAGTGTTACTCGATCTTAGCGCTGCATTCGATACCATCGACCATAACATTCTTTTGAATAGACTCGAAAATTATGTTGGCATTAGTGGAATTGCATTGGCATGGTTTAAATCATACTTATCTGACCGTTATCAGTTTGTAGCAGTAAATGAAGAGATCTCACACCGATCACAAGTTCAGTATGGAGTACCGCAGGGCTCAGTGCTAGGACCGTTGCTCTTCACGCTGTACATGCTACCACTGGGAGATATCATTAGGAAGCATGGCGTTAGTTTTCATTGTTATGCTGACGATACTCAGCTCTATTTTTCTTCACGCCCTGACGAAACTTACCAATTCACAAGATTAACGGAATGCATAGCTGATATAAAAAATTGGATGACTAGTAATTTCCTGCAACTTAATTCAGAAAAAACTGAATTTTTAATTATTGGACAAAAAAACTCCACATGTAGTAACCTAGAATACTGTCTAACACTTGATGGCTGCTCTGTCAAGTCCTCGTCGTCAGTTAGGAACCTGGGTGTGCTCTTTGATACCAATCTCTCATTTGAAAGCCACGTTTCTAGCATCTGTAAAACTGCATTCTACCATCTTAAAAATATATCTAAATTACGGCATATGCTTTCAATGCAAAATGCTGAACAGTTAGTTCATGCGTTCATGACCTCAAGGCTAGATTATTGTAATGCTCTACTGGGTGGTTGCCCTGCTCGCTTAATAAATAAACTGCAGCTGGTCCAAAACGCAGCAGCTCGAGTTCTTACTAGAACCAGGAAGTATGACCATATTAGCCCGGTTCTGTCAACACTGCACTGGCTCCCTATAAAACATTGCATACATTTTAAAATCTTGCTAATTACTTACAAATCACTAAATGGTTTAGCTCCCCAGTACTTGAGCGAGCTCTTAACGCATTATAGTCCATCACGTCTATTGCGGTCTCAAAACTCTGGCCAGTTGATAATACCTAGAATATCAAAATCAACTGCAGGCGGTCGATCCTTTTCCTATTTAGCACCCAAACTTTGGAACAGCCTTCCTAGCATTGTTCGGGAAGCAGACACACTCTGTCAGTTTAAATCTAGACTAAAAACGCATCTCTTTACTATGGCATACACATAAAACATTTTAATTTATATTTTATTCAAATTGTTAGGCTGCATTAACTAGGTCAGCCGGAACCGGGAACACTTCCCATAACACCTGATGTACTCGTTACATCATAAGAGGAATGGCATCTACGCTAATGTTAGTCTCTCTGTTTATCCCGAGGTTTACTGCAGTCAGCCGGATCCGGGCCGTATCCAGATCAGATGGTGGACCAGCGCCCAGACATTACCAACGCATCCCTGAAGTGTCTGCAGAGACCGTGTCAATTAGTCTACCCTCTGAAATTGCTCATCGACATGGCATCCTCAATGGATCCATCTCCGGCGTGATGACTCTGATATTTCGAATATTCCTATTTAATAATTGTTTAATCGACACGCCATCCTCAATAAACCCGTCTGCGGCGTGATGCCTCCGATCTTTCAAATATTCCGATCTAATATTACTTCTGACCTATAAGGCTGCCAAAATAATAAACATACACTGTTGGTTAATTGGCCAGAGGAGAACTGGCACCCCGACTGAGCCTGGTTTCTCCCAAGGTTTATTTTTCTCCATTAGGACACCTGATGGAGTTTTGGTTCCTTGCCACTGTCGCCTTTGGCTTGCTCAGTTGGGGACACAAAATTTTCAAATAAATATCCAAATAAATTTAATTACTAAACTAAATTATATCAACTACATTACTTGAATATACACTCACCTAAAGGATTATTAGGAACACCTGTTCAATTTCTCATTAATGCAATTATCTAATCAACCAATCACATGGCAGTTGCATTCCAGTATGCGGCAGTCCTGTGGGCGAAAATGCCTTGTTGATGCTAGAGGTCAAAGGAGAATGGGCCGACTGATTCAAGCTGATAGAAGAGCAACTTTGATTGAAATAACCACCCGTTACAACCGAGGTATGCAGCAAAGCATTTGTGAAGCCACAACACGCACAACCTTGAGGCGGATGGGCTACAACAGCAGAAGACCCCACCGAGTACCACTCATCTCCACTACAAATAGGAAAAAGAGGCTACAATTTGCACAAGCTCACCAAAATTGGACAGTTGAAGACTGGAAAAATGTTGCCTGGTCTGATGAGTCTCGATTTCTGTTGAGACATTCAGATGGTAGAGTCAGAATTTGGTGTAAACAGAATGAGAACATGGATCCATCATGCCTTGTTACCACTGTGCAGGCTGGTGGTGGTGGTGTAATGGTGTGGGGGATATTTTCTTGGCACACTTTAGGCCCCTTAGTGCCAATTGGGCATCGTTTAAATGCCACGGCCTACCTGAGCATTGTTTCTGACCATGTCCATCCCTTTATGCACCATGCACCCATCCTCTGATGGCTACTTCCAGCAGGATAATGCACCATGTCACAAAGCTCGAATCATTTCAAATTGGTTTCTTGAACATGACAATGAGTTCACTGTACTAAAATGGCCCCCACAGTCACCAGATCTCAACCCAATAGAGCATCTTTGGGATGTGGTGGAACAGGAGCTTCGTGCCCTGGATGTGCATCCCACAAATCTCCATCAACTGCAAGATGCTATCCTATCAATATGGGCCAACATTTCTAAAGAATGCTTTCAGCACCTTGTTGAATCAATGCCACGTAGAATTAAGGCAGTTCTGAAGGCAAAAGGGGGTCAAACACACTATTAGTATGGTGTTCCTAATAATCCTTTAGGTGAGTGTATATGATAATTGAAATGAGCTGATGACATCACCGTTTTCTCCAGAGCGGCTGTACAGACGAATCAAATTCTGTTAATTATTTTCCTGTTTAACACTGTGAAGCTGCTTTGAAACAATCTGCATTGTAAAAAGCGCTATATAAATAAAGTTGACTTGACTTGACTTGACATGTGACATGTGATTATTTCATAATAGAGCCCTCGCACATCTCCTGTTATGACTTAAACAGGATGATTGTTTGACATGCTAGTGTATTTGGTTTACTCACGCTCAGGAGTAATGGACGATTCTCTTTGACCGCACCCACACACCCCAGACAGCCAATCACCATGATGATGCTTCCCGCTGCGATGAGCAGATTGGCGGCGGAGAGCGACGGTAGGGAGGAGGAGAGGGTGGCAAAGTTTCCCTGAGTGATGGAAAGCCAAACGCCCACTCCGAGAATCCCACAGCCGCCCAGCTGAGAGAGAGAGAGAGAGAGAGAGAGAGAGAGAGTGTAAAACAACACTGCTCTATCACCACTGACCAAAGTGCTGTACAGTATGTAAACACATAAAAGAGACAATCACAACCATAAAAACACAACACTAAAACCACAAATAAAATTACAGCAAAAAAAACCTCAGTTTTGATACACTGACATTTAATAATTTACATTTACTCATTTAGCAGATACTTTTATCCAAAGTGAGAGCAATTTGGAGGATGTGATTAGTCCCAGTTAGTCCAGCACAGGACACATAGCAAGTTTTTTCATTTATTTTTATAATTTTTTTAAATGGGTCAAGTGTTGAAAAAGATGTGTCTTCAGACATTTCTTGAAGATGGCTAAAGCAGCTCAGGTTGAGTTGCAGTTCATTCCACCAGCACTGAGCCCTGAGGCACTCCAGTAGCTCTAGATGATAGCAGTGATGGGAGAAACCATGTTTCTGAAGGACAGATCTAGTGATGACATGTAGATGGAGAAGAGAAGCGGTCCCAGCACTGAGCCCTGAGGCACTCCAGTAGCTCTAGATGATAGCAGTGATAGGAGAAAATATGTTTCTGAATGAAAGATGCTAGTGATGACATGTAGATGGAGAAGAGAAGCGGTCCCAGCACTGAGCCCTGAGGCACTCCAGTAGCTCTAGATTATAGCAGTGATAGGAGAAACCATGTTTCTGAAGGACAGATCCCAGTGATGACGTGTAGATGGAGAAGAGAAGCGGTCCCAGCACTGAGCCCTGAGACACTCCAGCAGCTCTAGATGATAGCAGTGATGGGAGAAACCATGTTTCTGAATGACAGATCTAGTGATGACGTGTAGATGGAGAAGAGGAGCGGTCCCAGCACTGAGCCCGGAGGTACTCCAGTAGCTCTAGATGATAGCAGTGATAGGAGAAACCATGTTTCTGAAGGACAGATCCCAGTGATGACGTGTAGATGGAGAAGAGAAGCGGTCCCAGCACTGAGCCCTGAGACACTCCAGTAGCTGTAGATGATAGCAGTGATAGGAGAAACCATGTTTCTGAAGGACAGATCTAGTGATGACATGTAGATGGAGAAGAGAAGCGGTCCCAGGACTGAGCCCTGAGGCACTCTAGTGGAGTGAACTATTGGTATGCGGTTCCTGAGATGCATTTCGTCTTGAGGGTCGACAGGAAGATCTGGTGGTTGACTGTGTCAAAAGCAGCAGACAGATCCAGCAGGATGAGTACTGAGGATTTGGAAGCGGCTCTTGCCAGTCTCAGAGCTTCAGTAACCGAGACCAGGGCCGTCTCAGTTTGTTGTCCAGGAGGTTATTCTATGCAAGAAAGGATGTGCTATATCTAGAATGGGTTTCTTCAGCACTGGGGTTACCCGAGCCTGTGTTAATGCTGTGGGAAGTGAGTACAACTGTATACAACTGAAGACGTGTACAACTGAAGAAGAGATGGCCTGAAGGAGATGAGTGGGGATAGGATTAAGCAGACAGGTAATTGGGTGATTGGAAAGGATGAGTTTGGAGACTTCTGGCTCCGAGAGCGGAGAGGAGAGGAGAATGTGTGTTTGCTATTAACTCTTTCCCTGCCAAACACTACATTTTCTGTTATTTATGAGAAAACGCTTCCCCGCCAAACACAGAATTTTCCTTGTTTTCACTGTTATACACTAGGGGGCACTATTACACATATTCTGAATGAGTACAGAATCTCCTGATCAAAACACAGGTGAAGAAGACACAAAAAAACAAACGATTGCATGTAAGCAGATGCATATGTAAAATAATGTGATCATCAACATTAAACAGCATATAAATCAAAACCTCCTAATGTCACTGAATGAAATGTGGACCCAGAACGAGCTCTAGGACTGAAGCTTTGGGGTGTTGATGGACTCGATCTACTCCATCTGTGTTTGATCATCGCTCTGAATCTGATCTGGATGTAGTCTTTGACAAAAATGTGTGCATGTCAAATTCTGGTGTGGAAAATTGTCCGCTGATGGTGGTTGTTTTATTTATGAAAAATGCGGCAAAGTCGTCAGCTGTTAGGATTGATGAAGGAGGAGGAAGAGGAGGGTTAAGAAGAGAGAAGAAGGTTTTGAAAAGCATGTGCAAGTCAGAACAATTGTTAATTTTGTTGTGGTAGTAAGTCATTTTAGCAGTAGAGACATTAGCAGAGAAGGAAGAGAGCAGGGATTGATACAAACCAAGGTCAGTGGGATCTTTTGATTTGCACCACTTCCTCTCTGCAGCCCTATTAGAACAATGCTCACGGAGAACATCAGATAACCAGGGGCAGAGGGGGTGGCGTGGACTGGCCTGGAGGGAAGGGGGCAGAAGTTGTCTAAGCACGATGTTAGAGTGGAGAAAAGAGTATCAGTTGCACTGTTAGTATCTACACATGAGAGATGATTATAAGCAGGAAGTGTGGATGAGACCAAAGAGGATAGGCAGGAGGGTGAGAGTGAGCGTAGGTTACGCCGAAAGGTGACCTGAGGACGTGATCTGAGGTGTGCAGTGAAGTGACCAGTGTATGGTCAGTGGAACAGACGCATGTGTAAATAAAGTTCAGCTGGTTAACTGATTTGTGAGTAGCCGCAGTAGATACTCGTTTGAGGTCAAATGAGGCGAGCAGTTTTTATAGAAACATTTAGGCCACGCCCACACCGGGGGGGGGGGGGGGGGGGCAATCCAACCCTCTCCATTGATTTTGTATTGTGTGAAGCTCCATCCTTGTCATTTCTGACTTATAACAAAAGTCAGGACAATGCCTAAAATCTGCTGTGTGACAGGGTGTACAGCAAACAAGCTAAGAAACCCAGAATTACATTTTTATAAGCTACCGAACCGTAGAAGCCAGCCTTTGAGGAGACGAAAGTGGATACAGGCACCCAAGACGTGAAGCATCTGCAGGAAGAATGGGTAAATTGTGGGATCCTGACACTCAGTATGCCTCTCAGGTTCACATAGGGTGGTGAAACAATCCTTTGACATGGTTAAAAATAATGAATGTTTTTTTTTTTTCATTTTTAGCATATCCTGTCGCCGATTACGTTCCCTTCCAGTGGGCGTAGTTCTCAGAGTAATGACACGTTGCTGTATCCACTACTGTCTCCTTAAACGCTCATTTTTTTGGGTCGACAGCTTATAAACTTAGTTCTGTTTTTTTTTAGCTTGTTTACTGTACACCCTGTCACAGAGCAGCTTTTAGGCATTGTTCTGTTTTTTGTTATAAGTCAGAAAAGACAAGGAGGCAGCTTCACCAAAGTCAATGGAGAGGGTTGGATTGTTTTCCCCCCCGATGGGCGTGGTTTTCAGATTATGACTTGTGTCGCTCTGTCTCTATACCCATTAAATACTAATGCGAGATGGTATTCCTTAAGCTTGTGTTTAAAAACACTTAGTGTGGGTGCCGATCTGAGAGAAGAAAGTAAATGATTCCAAAGTTTAGGACCTATCGCTACAAAAAACTCAATCTCCACTTCTTCATTCAGTTCTTGGAATCATTTAGGCCAGCTGGTCTCTTACGAGTACCTGTCAAAAGCATTTTGGACCAGTTGTAAGCGGTTAAGCACAGATGTATTAATACTAACATATAGTGAGTTGCAGTAATCTAATCTTGTTAATACAAAAGCATGAATAGCTTTTCCAGATCACGCACGGACAAAAAAGTTTTCACCTTCACTATTAATCTCAAGTGATAAAACACGACTTAACCAAAGAGTTTCATAAACTTAGATCAGCGAAGTTATTTGGGACTCCTAACCACACAACTTCAGTTATGTCTTCATTCAGATTTAAAACATTTAAAGAACACCATAATTTAATTTTATGTATACAGTTCAACAAAGACTCTATTTCCTTCTTTCTGTTCTTTTGCAGAGGAAGATACACTTGCATATCATCTGCATAGAAATGAAAGAGATTCCATGTTTACAAAAAATTGACCCAAGTGGTACCACATATAAAGAAAACAAAATCAGGCCGAGATTGGACCCCTGTGGATCCCCACTAAGCAAAGTGGTTTTGAGCAGGTTGTAAATAATCTTGACCGACATTTACAGAAAAACTTCTGTTAGAAAGAAAGGACTTAAACCATGCAAACGCTATACCATGGATTTCCATCACCTCTTCAAGCCGTGAAAGTAAAAACTTTACTACTTTTACTTCTTTGTTGTCCATCAGAGCGGATCTACACGGATCTTCCTCACACAGAGGGATTTGTCAGGTAACTGTGTGTTTAATCTGTACCCTTGCAGACAAATCTTCCTGGAACCACCAGGGCTATATGGATCTATCCGTCAGAGCGGGTCTAAACAGAGAAACGGTAACTTTGAAATTGTCTGATAATTTGATACGACTGCAGGGTCCAAATGTGATTTCTTTCAAAAGAGGCTGAACAACAGCATGTTTAAACTAATTAGGGACTACGCCTGTAAAAAGACTAGTATTTATTATAGATAGAAGGTTAGGGCCAAGAACATCAAATGTTTTACTAATCCAGCTAGAATAATATCCAGTCATTTGGTTTTAACTAACAGATGATGGTCGGACAAACCAGGTTTGATCAGAGATCTAATATCAGAGATCTTTTGAGCAAAATAATCCAAAAAAGCCTTACACGTGATAATGAGAGGGTCAGGAAGCAAATGAGATGTTGAACTAATTACAGGATGTGTTATATTAAATAAGACTTGTGGCTTACTACTATTTTTTGTAATTAATTCTGCAAAATAATTTCTCTTAGCCATCTTTACGTCATTCTGATAATTGGCTAGAGACATTTCATTATAATGCAGTCTGCCAGAACATGTGAGCGTCTCAAGGGTAAAGTGACAGCCAGGAGAAGGACACATAATGTCTGTAATCCTCTTTATATTCTGCTTTCAAAAGGCTCTGTTCTGAGAATGCCTTTGTGAAATATTTCAGTCTTTTAAGATGCCTGGTTCACCCTCTCAAACACACGCTCTTGATTCACCCAAAACAAAACCTCTAACCCTTCTGTCTCATGTATCTGTCTCTTCATTAACATTGAAAGGTATTTGATGCGATGCAGGTGAATTGAGCACTGATCATCACTACAGAGTTTCTGAACTCACGAGTCATGATTCATGGGTTAAATAATCTTGTGCTTTGTGAACACAGTTAGTGATCGAGCCACTAGGATGTTCTTCAATGAATAAAGCATGAATAACAGGTCCCAGAAAACAAATGTATAACAACATGTTACAATAACCTAAATGACTATTATTGAACTGAAGACCACGTGAACCAAAGTAAGCATGTTTGAGGCACTAAATAAATCAGAAAGCCCTAAAAATACAGCAAGGTTACTTTCTGGACTTGGACCATTTTCTTCATGTCATTTTATATCATTAGAAAAAACAGCTTCACATTCTCAAACACTCAAACATCTAAAGCTGATTCTGATCTGATGAGCCACAACTGAAGTCATTAGTTTCACTCGCATGTAAATAATGTCAAGCTGTACTGCAATATATCTAAAATATATCCGCCTGTGTGGCAGAGCAGAATCTCCTCCAGGCGACACTTCGCTGTGGCAGGATTGGTTGGCTCTCCAGGCCTGTATCTGATGATGGAGAAGCCACAGCTCCTGTGGTCTGGATCTGTTCCTGCGCGTCTTCCTTTCTCTCCAGCACCTGCTGCTCATACACCTGTTCTTCTGGCTCTTCCTCTCTCTCACTTCTTTCATCCCTTCATCGTTTTATTCACGCAGTTCACACAGACTCTCCTTTCTACACTCTCAGGCCATGTTAGCGAACAGTGCGGCGCATTGTGTCATCATTAGCGGCTGCTAACTCATTTATGCAGGTGTGAGACGTGTTTGTTGTGCTGATTTGGGTCACTCGTTCCCCAGGGTCCGGTGCAATATTTACTCAGAGCTGTTGGCGGAGCGGCCTGGATCTGATGAGCACAGACAGTCCTGGCTCTTGGTTTTGAGCCCTTTGTCTCTTCACTTCACGCTCGTCTGCTGTCCATCTGTCGTCCACAGCATCAGAACGAGGCTTTGTTCTTCTGCGTGAGATGGAGAGTATTTCTCCTGATCTATAGGCACTATTGCTGTGATCTTTCAGTAGTCCATTTAAAATCCATAAACACATTAACACAATTTTGTTTTTGAGCGCATTCATTTTTGATATGACATAAACATAAAACATTTAGTTACACACTCATCTGGTTCCCTATCTTTACGGGGACTCTCCATAGACGTAATGGCTTTTATACTGTACAAACCGTATATTCTCTCTCTTCACGCACACACACACGGCAGACACTTTGGGCCAAAGCGACTTACATTGCATTCAAAATACACATTTTCGTCAGTTTTTGCTTTCCCTGGGAATCGAACCAATGACCTTAGTGTTGCTAGTGCCATGCTCTACTGTTTGAGCTACAGGAAAGCTACAACTCACATACACACTCTCACACACAGACACACGCACACACACACACACTCACACATACATTCACACTCACACACACAGACACACACACACACTCTCTCACACACACACACACACACACTCACACACACACACACACACACACATACACACACCCACAATCACACTCACACATATACTCACACTCACACACCTGCACCTACACCCACAATCACACTCACACACACTCACTCAGACACACACACACACACACTCTCACACACAGACACGCACATACGCACACACACACACACACACTCACACACACTCACTCAGACACACACGCACACTCACACACACACAGTCAATGCATTGTTTGTCATACATGTCTATTTTCTTGAGTTTGAATTTTCACTCATACGAACGGCGCGTCTCACACTGGTGACTCCATTCACAATTGATTTCAGTAATTTAGTTTTTGTTAATTTTTTTTTTTTTCAAATTAGTTTTTCGCCATTGAATGAACTATATTTATATCCAACGTTCCTCTCGACTCGTCCACCATCTTGGAAGGATTTCTTCACTGAGTTTGTCGCAATGCAGTATGGGATTTACTTCTCTGCAAAGAATATATGGGATGAATACTGAATACTCCTTACAATTTGAATGCCTTCAAACGCTGCCTACAGTAAAACCACATTAAAATACAGCAGAAGGTTTCACATGGCTTGAACTCGATGCATCATGCCATCTTTATACAGCCCATATAAACGCCTGTGTCTGTGTGTGTGTGTGTGTGTGTGTGTGTGTGTTGACTGACGAGGGAAGCCATTGACACCGTTATACTGACACAGACTGATCAGTTGAGCAGCTCATCGTCAGAAGTGTGTCAGGTTCATGTCATCCTTGGCGGTCATTGAGTGTCTCGTTCAGTGTATTCTGGAGCATTTATTAAAGATGTTTCATCTCAATGGCTTCATCAGTGGGAACTGTTATCCAGCCAATGTTGCTGTCGGACTGATCCGGACGCTCGAATCACAGAGTTGAGCAGAGATTCTTCCGTCTGAAATCTTTGAAAGGAAGGGTTGTAATGCAGGGTTTGAAGTCCGCTTAGCTAGGCTTTGAGTCGATTTTCTTGCCATGTTTCCAGGGATTTCTGCTCAGTGGACGTCCAGTGGAGGACCATTTATCTTAAAAGCTTTCCCAAAGCCAAGAAAATCACAGAGCATCCAAAATCCTGTTGATCCTCAGACAGCTTCAGCAGCACACACACACTCACACACACACTCACACACACAGACACACACACTCTCTCACACACACACAGACACACACTCTCACACACACACACACACACTCTCACACACACACGTGAGATGATAACATGGCAAATCCATTAAAATAATCATTATTCGTGCATATATGTGTACGAACATATGAAGTATATGAAGTACATTTTAATGGAGGGAAATGTAACATTTAGCTGATCTTTAGCCATGAACTGCTCTCTCTTGAAGCTGGAGGTCTTTAGATTTGAGTGTGTTTGACTCAACAGTGAACACACACACGAGCAGAGATCGTTTGAGCTGCCATGACCATATTTGATGTGCGTTGATGAATGCTGATATGTAAATTAAATCTGCTCATCAATATAAAGCAATCATGAATATCTTCAATATCAATATCTATCTTGAAATCAAAATATCTTTCAAAGATGAACAAAAGTCTTACGGGTTTGGAACGAATGAATGATGCAGAAAAAGCATTTGACCAGGTTGAATGGACATGCCTAATTGTTTTGGATTTACTGTGAATAAAATAATCCCATAGTTGAAGCTCTGACTGACCCTGTATGTGGAGGATGTGGGCTGGGATCTCCTGCTGACCCTCCCAGCTGCGGTCAGAAGGCACAAGCGCTTCTGGTACTGAACACAACAGACACGTTTCAGTACTTGTGCTCAGATGAGCTGCTAGTGCTGCTGGGAAATACTTGAATGAGAAACAGTTGCCATGGCAATAATGACAGCGGCTGCCGTATGAAAGACTGAGAGGAACGTGCGACGCTGTGTTTTTCAGGCCATACGCCAGGCATTATCACTATATTTAGACTGCAGAATGAGCCTCCACTGTCCCAGTGTTGTGGTTTTGTTCTTCTTTTGTGTTTTTCCCTTCTCTTTCCTTCTCATTTTTCCAACACCTTAAAAACATTTACTGTGGCTCATAGTATGACTATTTCATATTATTTAAGATTTATGATTCAGTCTTCAGTCTATGATTCTGAAAGCATGCCTCACTCTCAGAACTCTACACACATATCAAAAAACACACACACAATGGGCAAAACCCCTCAATTCTCCTGCAAAATGAAACTTACATTCAAAACAATGTTATTTCTTCTCAAAATGGTATTTTGTTTTCAAATGACACACACAAACCATCATATGAATAGACATTTATAAGAACCAGTTGAACACGAATGTGCTCGATGGAAACACTTCTTCTCCATTCATCATCATGACTTAGGGCTTTTGGTTCAGTGTTACGCTTTACATTTATGCATTTGGCAGACGCTTTTATCCAAAGCGACTTACATTGCATTCAAAATACACATTTTACATTTTTGTCAGTTCTTGCTTTCCCTGGGAATCGAACCCATGACCTTAGCATTGCCAGCGCCACGCTCTATTGGTTGAGCTACAGGAAAGCTTACTACACTTACTACAGACAGTACATACATAAGTGTGTTGTAAAATATTTGCGAATAGGGTTTTTATACTCAGAACACACAAATACACTGTAACAAATATATTTTATTTTTCCCACAAAACAATGTACACAGTGTACATCCCAACCAACACAAAGCTGCACATACAGTGGTCTACATACAAAACAACAGAAGAATTTACTGTATACAGTTACAGTACAAAAATAACAAAAAAACTATGCTGCTCCAAAACAGAAGAGCTCACCTGTTTATGCTAAAGCTCTGTTTGCTGATCAGCTGTGTGCATGTTTGAATGGCAGTGTGTTCCTTGTGAAAACAGGAGATTTTCTGCATGAAAATTGTGCCAATGCAGAGAATTGTGTGTAGTGTTTTGAAAAAAGTGTCTTGTAGTTGTGCTTGTAGTTTAGCAGAACTGGTTCAGGGGGTTGGTGCATGAGTACATGTTGTGGTCATTGTGTCTCAAGTGCCAGTGTTTGTGTGCAAACAACTGAGAAAAACTGTAATTGTAATAAAGTTTGTCAAAGTGATTAGATCCGAGACTGTTGTAAACCGGTCACGCGGCTCCATCGAAATATAAATAATATTTCAGGCTGTTAGATTTGTAGTTATTTTGACCAGAACCAGCCAATATTTTTACACTGCTAACATCTGTGTAATGACATTACACGTGTCCTGTTTACCGCAGTATTTTGACACTAATTGCTCTTTATATCACATTTACTTAAACGAAGGGTGTCGACAGACGCAGCGCTGGACAGAAGGTATAATTACACACCGCGGGGGAAATGAGAACTTCTCATTTCGAGTGTGTGTGTGTGTGTGTGAATGAGTGTGTGTGAGTGAGTGAGTGACTGTGTGTGTGTGTGTGTGTTATGGGTAGGTTTAGGGGTAGGGGTAGTGTAGGGGGATAGAATGTACAGTTTGTACAGTATAAAAACCGTTACACCTATGGAGAGTCCCCGTAAACCACATATACACACATGTGTGTGTGAGTGTGTGTGTGAGAGTGTGTGGCCTGGTAAACCCTACGTTATGGGGACAAAATGTCCCCACAAAGATGGCAATATCCTAAATCCTTGTCCTTGTGGGGACATTTTTTTGGTCCCCATGAGGAAAACAGCTTATAATTCATACTAAGTGATGTTTTTTGAAAATGTAAAAATGCAGAATGTTTCCTGTGATGGGTAGGTTTAGGGGTAGTGTGTGTGTGTGTGTGTGTGATGGGTAGGTTTAGGGGTAGTGTGTGTATGTGTGATGGGTAGGGTAGGTTTAGGGGTAGTGTGTGTGTGTGTGTGTGATGGGTAGGTTTAGGGGTAGTGTGTGTATGTGTGATGGGTAGGGTAGGTTTAGGGGTAGTGTGTGTGTGTGTGTGTGTGATGGGTAGGTTTAGGGGTAGTGTGTGTATGTGTGATGGGTAGGGTAGGTTTAGGGGTAGTGTGTGTGTGTGTGATGGGTAGGTTTAGGGGTAGTGTGTGTGTGTGTGTGATGGGTAGGTTTAGGGGTAGTGTGTGTGTGTGTGTGATGGGAAGGTTTAGGGGTAGGGGTAGTGTGGGTGTGTGTGTGTGTGATGGGTAGGTTTAGGGGTAGTGTGTGTGTGTGATGGGTAGGTTTAGGGGTAGTGTGTGTGTGTGTGTGGGGGTAGGGTAGGTTTAGGGGTAGTGTGTGTGTGTGTGATGGGTAGGTTTAGGGGTAGTGTGTGTGTGTGTGTGATGGGAAGGTTTAGGGGTAGGGATAGTGTGTGTGTGTGTGTGTGTGTGATGGGTAGGTTTAGGGGTAGTGTGTGTGTATGTGTGTGTGTGTGATGGGAAGGTTTAGGGGTAGGGGTAGTGTAAGGGGATTAAATATACAGTTTATACAGCATAAAAACCATTACGTCTATGGAAAGTCCCCATAAAACATGATGTGTGTGTGTGAGTGTGAGTGTGAGTGTGTTTACATTCACACACATATATATCCACAGGCTTAGCATGCATCACATTTTTACAATCACTTTAGCACTAATTTCAGAACCTTGACATCATTTTTCAAAACTCTAACACTTTTTTCAATTGCTTGGATACAATACACATAAAACTAAGATCATTTGTTCATTTAACAGAAATCACCTGTTCAATATGACACAACTTAACATCAAAGTACTACTATTTCACAAGGCAATTTACACATTATATTTCAGATGAGTGTCTGTTCATGTCATTACAATGACCCAACTATCAACTGACCCAACTGCTCAGAATGATACGGAACTGGTGCATTACTCTTAATGCATATGGAAACAGACAAACTACACTCACCTAAAGGATTATTAGGAACACCTGTTCAATTTCTCATTAATGCAATTATCTAATCAACCAATCACATGGCAGTTGCTTCAATGCATTTAGGGGTGTGGTCCTGGTCAAGACAATCTCCTGAACTCCAAACTGAATGTCAGAATGGGAAAGAAAGGTGATTTAAGCAATTTTGAGCGTGGCATGGTTGTTGGTGCCAGAAGGGCCGGTCTGAGTATTTCACAATCTGCTCAGTTACTGGGATTTTCACGCACAACCATTTCTAGAGTTTACAAAGAATGGTGTGAAAAGGGAAAAACATCTAGTATGCGGCAGTCCTGTGGGTGAAAATGCCTTGTTGATGCTAGAGGTCAGAGGAGAATGGGCCGACTGATTCAAGCTGATAGAAGAGCAACTTTGACTGAAATAACCACTCGTTACAACCGAGGTATGCAGCAAAGCATTTGTGAAGCCACAACACGCACAACCTTGAGGCGGATGGGCTACAACAGCAGAAGACCCCACCGGGTACCACTCATCTCCACTACAAATAGGAAAAAGAGGCTACAATTTGCACGAGCTCACCAAAATTGGACAGTTGAAGACTGGAAAAATGTTGCCTGGTCTGATGAGTCTTCGATTTCTGTTGAGATATTCAGATGGTAGAGTCAGAATTTGGCGTAAACAGAATGAGAACATGGATCCATCATGCCTTGTTACCACTGTGCAGGCTGGTGGTGGTGGTGTAATGGTGTGGGGGATGTTTTCTTGGCACACTTTAGGCCCCTTAGTGCCAATTGGGCATCGTTTAAATGCCACGGCCTACCTAAGCATTGTTTCTGACCATGTCCATCCCTTTATGACCACCATGTACCCATCCTCTGATGGCTAATTCCAGCAGGATAATGCACCATGTCACAAAGCTCGAATCATTTCAAATTGGTTTCTTGAACATGACAATGAGTTCACTGTACTAAAATGGCCCCCACAGTCACCAGATCTCAACCCAATAGAGCATCTTTGGGATGTGGTGGAACGGGAGCTTCGTGCCCTGGATGTGCATCCCACGAATCTCCATCAACTGCAAGATGCTATCCTATCAATATGGGCCAACATTTCTAAAGAATGCTTTCAGCACCTTGTTGAGTCAATGCCACGTAGAAGTAAGGCAGTTCTGAAGGCGAAAGGGGGTCAAACACAGTATTAGTATGGTGTTCCTAATAATCCTTTAGGTGAGTGTATATGCCATGTTTAGATCATGGAAGTTTCAAGATAACGAGATTCATTGTCACCAATTAGTGTGGAGCATGAACCAATTAGACTACATTATCTATGGATGTAATGTTTCGTCATCATTCTTTACGGATCAGACACTGTTTCTGTGGTCTCATGTACAGTATTGACAGTGCTCGCTGTATGGATGCAGGCCCTTGTAAGTGCTTGTCCAATTCTGCCAACTCGTTACTGATGATCAAGTTCACATTGTGGAACGAGTATATAAAAAATTGGCTGGGATCCACCTGCAATAACATAGCAAAATGGAGCCAGCAGGTGATCCAGGTCAGAATAGAGGTCAAGCAGTGGTGGGAGGAAGACGAGGAAGACGTGTTGGTCAAAGGAATGGCAGGGGACCAGCACCCCTTCTGAGAGGTGTGGGGGAACGTGGTAGAGGACAAGGCCACGGACCAAGACAGCTGCAGCAACAGCAAAGAGTGTCCAATGAAATCCGAGCAATAGTTGTAGACCATGTCATAAATCATGGGATGACAATGACTGAGGTCAGAAGGTCAACCGTGGCCTCAATAATCAGAACTTTCTGCAATGAGAACCGGTAAGTCGTCAGCATGCACTAAACATTATGCTACTCTCAACTGTCAAATGACCGCATACCAATGTGTCTCACAGAGTCGGTGATGTGACCAAGTGTCTTCTTACTGTAATGTTCCCTGTAGAATCGAGACTAGGCCAAATAGGGAAGGCAGAGGCAAAATTCTGACTGACCAACAAGAGCAGGCTGTGGTCCATTTGGTTCGGGCCAGAAATGATATTCGCCTTACAGAAATTCGCCAGCATATCTTGGACAATGAAGACATGTTTAACAATGTGGAATCCATAAGTTTGCCGACTATTGCACGCATGCTGAAAAGGCACCAGGTGTCTTTAAAACAACTATACCGTGTGCCTTTTGAAAGAAATGCAGACAGAGTGAAGCAAATGAAGACTGAATATGTTCAGGTATGTTCAGTTTCAAGATGGCTGTTGTGATAAAGTTCCCTAAAAATTCTACATTGTACAGTAATCAGTAAATCTCTTTCCAAAATGTATTTTTAGAGGGTAATGGAGCTGGATGACAACCATCACAAATTCATATATTTGGATGAGGCAGGCTTTAACCTGGCCAAGACAAGGAAGAGAGGTCGGAATGTTATTGGCCAGCGGGCAACCATCCCAGTACCTGGACAACATGGGGCCGACATTACCATGTGTGCGGCTATATCAGAAGATGGTGTGGTGGACGCAGACCTCGTATTGGATCATATAGGCAAGGCAAGTTTATTTATATAGCACATTTCATACACAATGGTAATATAAAATATGGCGTGACCTGTCATTGTGTGGGATAATGTCAGGCTCCACCGTGCTCATATGGTGCAAGCATGGTTTCAGGCCCATGCACAATTTACCCCCATACTCTCCTCTCCTTAACCCGATTGAGGAATTCTCCACATGGAGATGGTAATATAAAAATACCATGTATAAGAAAGAAAATAACAATACTTCATTCGGGGCTCCCCGTCTGAACAGAAGAGTCAGAGACTTTGGGTTCGTGAGACACACTAGCAGCAGCCCGAGTGTGTACGTCTCACTTCACAACTCTCACAACTCTCACAACCAGACAGCACTAACCAAACATTAATAAAATCATAACCAAAAATAAAAACAAGGTTAACCCTCTGGACCCTAAGGATATTTTGTGGCCCTGAAGAAGTTTGACATGCTCTGACATTTGTGTTTTTTTCAGTTGCTTTAAAGCATATTAATGGCTGAAGTCTGATTACACTGTATTCAGCACAAACATGGCTACAGTAATATGTGAGCAACATGTACATAAAAGTTTGTAGTTTTGAGAAAATAATGTTTATGCGTAGTTTTTGAAAAAACTAAAATGTTAAATCACTGAAATAAGGCCATATAACACACTTTAAACATTCGTTCACAAGGCTTTTCAGAACTGGATGTTGTTGCCTAGAGTTTTTTCTTCAAAACAATGTGAAAACCATTTTGATCACTCATTCATACAAAACAATATAGTCATTTTGTAACGATTCACCACTGTGAGTGCCCCTGATCACCACCAGAGGGCACTGCAACCCGGACTGTCACTCCATCATAGACTACATCACCCATAATCCTTTGCCCGGACTCATCAGCGCTCCCTGTTTACACCTGTGTCTCATTTACCTCGTTACCTCTGCCTATATCTAGCCTGTTCACTCTGTCATTCTTTGCTAAGTCTTGTTTAGTGTATCACTGCATTTCTGAGCGGTTTCCCTGGTTTCATGTCTCTTGGTTTGTTGGATTTTTTTGCCTGTTTCCTGGATTACCCTTTTGCCTATGTTTCCTTCCTTGTTTTCCTGTTTGGACTGCCTGCCTGTGTTTTGACCTTGCCTGTACTTTTGACTAGGATTGTGGATTACCCTTCATTAAAGCTGTGTTTGGATCCTCTTCCTGTGTCTCTCGGAGCAGTACGTAACACATTTATCTTTTGTAAGACACTTAGGCCGTTTCTCAATACCAAGTACGTGAACTTCTGACTTGCGTCCTTGGTAGTTCAGACTTGCCAAGTTCGACTCGGGAGAATTAACTCCAGAGGACGGGAGGAATCATCATCAATCTCAATTTCATCAGTCGCTGCCCAAATACTGTTCCAATTCAAAGTTCACATCTAGCTGAGTAAAGTTCAAATCCCCGGCTGTGTCCTTGGTCCGCCCCTTTTATCGGATGCATCGAGAGGAGACTTGTGTAGACTTCAGTCAGACCGGCATCCCAGAATGCATCTCGCACCGACCAGCAAGCGTCAATAGCGGATGAGAAACCCCGCGTAATTTAAAAATACTACTGTTAATGTGTCACAAAATGTAGTTAAGAGTTTTTCAGGCGACAATGTACTTGTTTAAAGCTCAAATCTGTGGTTTATTTATAAAGAGAGCGCGTTTTGGGAGTTGTGAGATCCAGTCGATCAGCGGCGCTCAGCGCTCGTTATCCCGGCGAGAGCAGCCTTTCCTCGGCTAGTCCTTCTGCCGTCTGCCGCTGATGTCTCTGAGATACGATTAGTCTTGTGTAGATCTAACGGCCGATCTCTGGTCTCATGAATCTATCGTTTGTTCCCTGCCAGATCGTGTTGGCTGAGGGGAAAGTGATGTTACATAACTTTATATTTTTAGGCTATTTAACTGTAGCCTACCGTTAACTGTAAACTTTGTTTGACTAAATTGTTTGCTTTATTTATTGTATAGCTTCTTATACCTTTTACTAACCCTACTACTTATATATCATTGATCACACATAAACTGACATTTAACAAAAAGAGACTGGGTTGTGTTTTGTCATATTTCATTTTATTACAGTGATAATCATATATATGCACACTTGTCTGAACCACATGTAAATGAAAAGAGGCAGGGTTTTTTATATTTCGTTTTGTTATAAATATACATGCATTGAAGACAATATGCATTGCCTGCACTACATTTGTGTGGCTATATGTTTAATATTTTTTTAATGAAAAGAGGCAGAGTGGTGTTTTATCATATATTTAGTTTTATTGTAGCCTAAAATATAGGCTAATATACACAGTGACACTATCAGGAGCGCTGCTGTTCCTTTAGCAGAGCACCGGACTTGTGTCCTCCCGTCATCGGGAGTTCTCCAGAGTCGAACTTGGCAACACTGAATTACACGGACGCAAGTCAGAAGTTCGCGTACTTGGTATTGAGAAACGTATATTTTAGGCTACAATAAAATTAAATGTGTCATAAAACACCAGTCTCTGCCTATTTTTTTCATTAAAAAGAAAAATCTTAAATATATTAATAGCCACACAAATGTGGTTCAGGCAACGCATACCTTGATTATCTTCAATGCATGTATATTTATAACAAAACGAAATATAAAACACAACCCTGCCTCTACTCGTTTTCATTAAAAAAATATTAAACATATTATTATGTGGTTCAGGCAATAAGTGTGCATATGATTATCACTGACTGTAATACAATGAAATGACATAACAGAACCCAGTCTCTTTTTGTTAAATGTCAGTTTATGTGTGATCAATATTAGCCATTATAAAAGTATAAGAAGCTATACAATAAATAAAGCAATAATTCAGTCAAACATGCAGTCAGCGCTAGTAGGCTACAGCTCTGTAAAGTTAGATATCCTAAAAATATAAAGTTATGATGTTATGTAACATCACTTTCCCCTCAGCCAACACGATCTGGCAGGGAACCAATGATAGATTCATGAGACCAAAGATCATCCGTTAGATCTACACAAGACGAATCGTATCTCAGAGACATCAGCGGCAGACGGCAGAAGGACTAGCCGAGGAAAGGCTGCTCTCACCGGGATAACGAGCGCTGAGCGCCGCTGATCGACTGGATCTCACAACTCCCAAAACGCGCTCTCTTTATAAATAAACCACAGATTTGAGCTTTAAACAAGTACATTGTCGCCTGAAAAAGTCTTAAAACTACATTTTGTGACACATTAACAGTAGTATTTTTAAATTACGCGGGGTTTCTCATCCGCTATTGATGCTTGCTGGTTGGTGCGAGATGCATTCTGGGATGCCGGTCTGACTGAAGTCCACACAAGTCTCCTCTCGATGCATCTGATAAAAGGGGCGGATCAAGGACACATCCGGGTATTTGAACTTTACTCAGCTAGATGTGAACTTTGAATTGGAACAGTATTTGGGCAGCGACTGATGACGATTCACAAGTCCACGAGAACACAAGTACAGACAAGAACGCTTATTGAGAAACGGCCTTATTGTCAGAATGGCTGTATGCGGGGAGGGTGTGGATCCTCATGAATAATGCTGAGATTCACACCTGAGGCTCCTCCCCTGAATATCAATGAGTAATGTGACAGAGGGAACTATAGAGAATGAATGTGAGGAGACTTCATGATTCAATGTATTGTTTGTAGCTTATTCACAAAATCATGTTTATTTAAAATAAGTAATCTGACTATACATTTTCTTTACATAAAGACTTTAGACCTACAGTACCGTTGAAAAGTTTTAGATCTGTATGTTTTTTTTTTTTTTTAAATAAGTCTCTTCTGCTCACCAAGGCTGGATTTATTTGATACTGTAAAAACAGTAATATTGTGAAATATTTTTACAATTTAAAATAAATGTTTTCTGTGTGAATATATAGTAAAGTGTAATTTATTCCTGTGATCAAAGCTGAATTTATCATCATTACTCCAGTCTTCAGTGTCACATGACCCTTCACAAATCATTCTCATATGAGGATTTGATGCTCAACATTTATTATTATGAATGTTGAAAACCATTTTTTTCATTTTTTTCAGGATTCTTTGATAAATCAAAGATTTAACCCAGAGGGAACGGAAAGTTCAAAAGAATAACATTTATCTGAAATAAAACGATTTTGTAACATTAGAAATGTCTTTGTGTTTTTTTATCAATATAAGGCATTTTTGTGAATAAAAGTATTCATTTCTTTCAAAAAATAAAACCGCAACAAAAAACCTAAACTCTTACTGAGCCCAAACTTTTGAATGGTAGTATATAATGTTACAATAGATTTCTATTTCAGATAAATGCTGTTGTTCTGAACTTTCTCTTTATCAAAGAGTCCTGAAATAAATTGTACACAACTGTTTTCAACATTCATAATAATAAGAAATGTGTGTTGAGCATCAAATCCTCATATCAGAATGATTTCTGAAGGCTCATGTGACACTGAAGACCGGAATAAATTGCATTTTAAAAATATATCCAAATAGAAAACAATTATTTTAAATTATAAAAAATACTTTTTTGGTATTTTGGATCAAATAAATGCAGCCTTGTTAAGCAGAAGAATTTTTTTTAAAACATTAGAAAATCGAAATCTTTTGAACGGTAGTGTATACTTGGATTTACACATGAAAACAACACAGAGCAGTGGTAAAAATACAGTGCAAATCAGAAGAATGATGAAGCTGAGTCTTTGTTTTGAGGTGATGGGGCGTTTACAGGTTCCTTCCTCGTGGACGATTAGCATGTGAATCTCTTTGCGCGTGCGTGGGTGTGGTCACATTAAAGTTAATGAGGCGCCCCTGGAGGAACTGGACCTCTCGCTGTTTTCATACGGATTACATAAACAGAGAATATTTGTTTTTTTATATAAATGACTTCATTTAAAAGTAGACATTCCAAGATTTATAAAGAGATATCTGTCGTGTCTGTCGCAAGTTCATTTTCGCATTTCAGAGTGGACTTCACAGGGACAGACAGAAGAACGCGCATCCTGTTTGTTTTCTTTATTTAGCGAAAAGCACAACATTTAGTTTTTATTTTGAGTGTACATAAAAGTAGACACTTTAAGCTTTGTAAAGACATATTGTTCATGTCTGTGAGGCCAAAAATGACGGAGTATTTTAATTTGTTTTACACTGTCATGAGGAAAAATCCAGCAAAACGCGCGGGCGCATTCTTCGGGTTCAGGGAATTAAATTAAAACAGTTATAAAAAGAAATAAAAGAATAAAAAGATGGTACGTAGATAAGATAAAGTGCAGTCAGTCGGACAGAGCTCATTCAGTAAATGCACAGATGTGTTTTGAGTCTGGATGTGAATGTGGCTACTGTCGGAGCACATCGGATCTGTTCAGGATGGCATAAGAGCTAAACGCAGACTCTCAAGGGTTTGAGTGAACCCTTGGTATTTCTAACTGACTTGATCCTGATGATCTGAGTGATCTGTTGGGTTTATATTTAATCAGCATATCTGCAATGTATTGAGGTCCTAGGCCATTGAGTGATTTATAAACAAGTAACAGTACTTTAAAATCAATTCTAAATGTAACTGGATATATAATACAGCTCTCCTTGTAAACTTCCTTGATGAGCTTGATCCGGTCTGTAGAGCTGATGGCGTGACCTGTCATTGTGTGGGATAATGTCAGGCTCCACCGTGCTCATATGGTGCAAGCATGGTTTCAGGCCCATGCACAATTTACCCCCATACTCTCCTCTCCTTAACCCGATTGAGGAATTCTCCACATGGAGATGGAAGGTTTATGATAGGCGCTCTTCTCCAGGCCATGGATGACGCGTGACATCACGGCGACAGGCCTGGATTCGCCATGCCCGAAGGTTTGGCTAATCAAAACATCCATTGTGATAGAGATGAGAACCTGTGGCTAAATCCACAAGACAGAGTTGATGAATTTAGAAGTACAGTAATCACTCCTATATTTTGCTTTTTACAGTACAAGCAAGTTGAGGAACACTGCATTTGCTGTTTTACAGTACTGTCTTTTCTATTTCGTAGCTAATTATTTTGCTTTGATTCAAGTAAACCTACATTGTGATTGTACTGTATTGTTTTTCATCAATATATTTCAGTCATAGGTATGAGCTTATGAGAGCCTCTACATTTCCCCGCCATTATACAGTAGGGGGGCTGTTACTTCTGAAAGCAGAATCTCCTGATCAAAACACAGGCGAAGAAGCAGAAACGAGCGATAGAAGCACTGCTGACGCACATGTCAAATAACACAATCACATGAATCAAAACTGCTGAACGTTACTGAATGAAATGATGAACCCATGAAGAGGAAATGCCTGAAGCTTTGAGGTGTTGATGGACTCGATTGACTGCATCTGTGTTTGATCATCAGTCACATCCGGACCAAGATATCGGCTCTGATATTGAATAAAATTCTAGATTGGGTTTCGTGACCATGGGCCCGATCTGTATGGGCTGTTCTATTCAGTCTAAATGTGTGTTCGACCGATCGGTGTATGACATTAAATTAAGCTAACATGCACGGAGCAGCTAACAGCACCTCTAAATCAGGAGAGCACGTCTTCTTCAGCGTTCTTACATCTGAACACCAACTTCTGTTAATGTAGAAGCACAAGCCACCATCTCTTGTTTCCGTGGCGATCCGCTCTGAACAGGAAGCGCCGCAGACGTAGCGTTGTCTGGAAGAGCTTCACTCAGCAGGTTTCAGTGAAGCACAATGCAGCAGAGAATGAGAAGACCTTGTTAATGCGGGTGAGGAGAAGAAGTTTGTCCGTTTTGTTAGGAAGGGATCAGAGATTCGCGAGATGAATAGCGAGCGCCGCATTTCCCCTTCTGCGTCTGACCGCGTGTTTGAGCAGGACCGCGGCCCAAGCACGGTCTGAATAATCAAAAACTGGAAAAATAGTGTCTGGTGTGTGTTAATGTTAAGGAGTTTGTCTCTGGTAAAACTTATAGAAAAAGAATGAACAAACAAACAAAAACAACAGAAGAACTGGAGAGCACCAGACCGAGGCTGCCATTCACGGCGCCATCTTGAACATTTCTTTCAGTTTCATTTCCTTTATTGTTTATTGCTCTGTTTTTTTTATTATTTTATTATCGGATCGGTACTCGTATCGGACAATATGGAATCCCAGGTATCGGTATATGATACTTTTATGGTGTTTTGGTCATTTTTGGAGCTTGACAGAACGTGTTCACTAGGGGTCATTCTATGGGAAAGAGTAGTTCAAACATTCAGCTGAACATCTGCTATGTTTCATGACAACACGAGTAAATACTGAGCATTTTCTTGTTATGTCCTTTAACATTCTCCCTCATTTGAACAGAATAACAGAAGAGAAGATCTGTATAGGACTCACCCAGAAGAGCAGATTGA
The DNA here is from genome assembly GCA_039654625.1 of Rhinogobio ventralis. Classification (NCBI taxonomy): domain Eukaryota; kingdom Metazoa; phylum Chordata; class Actinopteri; order Cypriniformes; family Gobionidae; genus Rhinogobio; species Rhinogobio ventralis. The sequence goes on from CM077206.1 coordinate 40,967,155, forward strand.
AGAAGACCATCCCGTATCTCAGGGCCCTCAGGCAGCCCTCGGCCATCCTGCAGCGCCGCAGCTCTAGGAGGAAGATGAAGGACAGGTCCAGGTAAAACACCACATACTTCCTGCCCTGTGCTGTGGTGTAGCTGGCTTTAGCTTTCTTTGACCCTGGTGTGGTACGAATGCCAAAGACGAAGGGTGAGCTGTGGTACTCGTACTCGCCGCTGTAGCGCAGAGGCGGCGACCCCGGCTTGCTGTCCAAAGAGGGACTGCGGCGGTACGGGGTTTCGTCTGTGCTCGAGCGCCGCATCTTTGGGTTGGGGGCCGGGGCTGGGGCCGGAGCCCGGACCCCCAGAGGCCAAATGATCCCCACTTTTACAAGACAAGTCACAAAGTAGGAAACGTGATAAACTAGCAAGTTAGAAAGAACAAGCCCGCTGTCCTTAAAACATGGACATTATTAGTTTTTTTGACGAAAACGAGTTTGCATTTTTTAAAACAGGAACTTGACAAGATGCAACAGCCTTTGGTCCACAAGCCAGTGAAGTGTAGACATTCGAGGAATAAAGTCCGACGAAAGGTCCGCCCACAGTCCTAATCAGTGTTTAATCACTTTTAACTGCCAATTCAATATCTTCCAGACGCACTTCAGTAATTTCCTGCCATGCAATTAACCCTTACTGGACCTTTAATCAATGGGTTAGGTGCTCTAAAGGAGATGCTTTAGCACAAACATACACTGGACCAGACTCGTTTCAACATGACCTCCTGACGAACAACCAACCCTCGGCACACCTGAACGCGTACGGCAGGTCTGCTGGACGCCTACTGGACAAACCAGAGGAAGTCCCTCACACGGCTGGACTGTGCAAAATATACAGTATTTTCTTGACCTCCAAACCAGCCGAAGGTTTCCCAGACAGCATGAATGGACAGATGAATACAGATGAACTGACACATTTTAATACACAGAGGCTTTGCCAATCAAGGTTTCAATCTTCAATTTTGAACCTAAGCATCATCTCTTCAACCTGTCTCTCATGCTGCTTCTTTAATCGACTTCCCTTTATCCACGCCACTTCTTTCTCCTTCTACCTCAGCCTCTGCGTCTTTATCCCTCTCGTTTTTGCTTCAGGATTCAGAGGTCCGGCAGAGCTTCAGTCCATCTCTTCTGTCCTCTGCCCTTCCCTCCAGGTATAACACAGAGACGGCAGCCTGAGCCATAGTCCTTTCAGATGCTAGAACCCAACAGCTACCGCAGAACAGATCTCCTGTGTCCCTCCTGCGCTCTTACACCCCCTCACACACACACATGCACTGAATGCACAGTCTCTCGCCTCCTCTTTCTCTGGTAACTGTCGCACAAATCATTCAGACTCTGGCCACGCCCCCTCACAGCTCATCCAATCGCCTTCCGCTGCTCGCCATCTTCCTCCAGCACACAGCTTCTGTTTATCTCACATCTCCTTCTCTCTATCCACACCAACCCAAACTAGTTATTACAGCAGCGTGATGCAGAATATCTCCTCTGCAACTCTTTCTTCATCTCTCCTCCTCTTGCTGTCGTTCTCTCTCCTGTTTTCCGCTTGTATTCATGAGCTGCTGGTGTGTGTCAGCATGAAACAGGCTCGCTGACATTCATCACAATTAGAGGAAATGTCAGTGTGTGTCTTTGTTTTGACACTGTGATGCACAAATAACATTTCATAATTAAGATTCTTTTGCATTTAGGATCTGAGTTAATTAACCTGCTAACACAACGGTTCTGTTTTCCAGAGTTTATTTAAGATGACAAAGATGAAATCCGGCCAGACTCAAAGACGACTTACAAATTGGCTCAAAATCAGACGAAAATCACACAGTGTAAGCCCGGCTTAAGCGTGTGTCAGAGCAGTTCAAAACAGTTTACAGTCATCATGAATTTTTGTTGTTTATTGTAAATAATAATAATAATAATTAATAATTTGTTACATTTATATAGCGTTTTTCTAGGCACTCAAAGCGCTTTACATGCAAGGGGGAAATCTCCTCAACCACCACCAGTGTGCAGCATCCACCTGGATGATGCGACGGCAGCCATATTGCGCCAGAACACCCACCACACACCAGCTGATGGTGGAGAGGAGACGGAGTGATGAAGCCAATCATATATATATATGGGGATGATTAGGAGGCTATGATGGAAAGGGGCCAATGGGCAGATTTGGCCAGGATGCCGGGATTACACCTCTACTCTTTATTGAAGGACATCCTGGGATTTTTAATGACCACAGAGAGTCAGGACCTCGGTTTAACGTCTCATCCGAAGGACGGTGCTTGTTACAGTATAGTGTCCCCATCACTACACTGGGGTGTTAGGACCCACACAGACCACAGGGTGAGCAGCCCCTGCTGGCCACACTAACACCTCTACCAGCAGCAACCTAGTTTTGAAGCTCACAGCGCAGGTGCACTGAGGGCGTGTCCGAATCCACTTTTGCTAGTTTAACGACAGGAAAAACGGTTGGTGTGCCCAGCACATGATCCAAAAGTATTGTTCCTAGTCTCTTAATGAGTCATGGGTGTGTTTTGGGCGTAACGTGCAATAAACCAATCAGAGTCTCATCTCCCTTTCCCTTTAAAAGCCAGTTGTGCTCGCGCCATGAGCGGATTCACTATTTACACTATTTAAACGCTTCTTCAGAGAGGAATCCTTTTATTTTTAATATTTAAACGTGTGTGTGTGTGCTGCTGCGCGTCCCTGTGTGTGTAATAATCAGAGTGTGTGTGTGTTGTGCACCGCCTATAGGCTCATATTACTAACACACCCTTTAAATAACACATAAATACTGCATTGATTTTAGAGCAGGTGTGTGTTGGTCAATGGCGCAGTCGTCTTCAGTTCCTCACAATAGCAACGCTCCAGCAATGCTCCTGAACTCCTGGTGTTCAGACCAGACGCCCATGGGTAAACAGATGCGCCAGTGCATTTGAGATTTAAACACGTGGAGCTGGACGTGAACATGAGAACTGCGTCCGGCTGAAACCAGCAGAACACACTCGCGTCGGGCCTGGCGTCGCACTGCACCGGGTGTGTGAGAGGGCCGATGTCTTAATGTCTGCTATCATCTACTTTAACACACAATGGCCTGAAAATGAACTATATAAACTGTAACAATCTAAACTCCATTTAATGAAATTACAGCACATTCTGACTTCTTTTCTCATGCCTGTCAGTAAATATACAGCAGAATGTATCAGAAACTGTTCCTTAGAGAAGAAATTCTGCTGCATATTATCATTATATTCCTAATGAAAGAAGTGATGGAAATATGTGGCAAGATCATCACAAGAAATGCAATACATTTTGAATGACTCTCTGAGTGGCTATTTCAGTGCAATGCATACTTTAAGTTTTAATATTGTAAGTTAATATTTAAGTTAAGTTGTGGTGTAAGGAATATCTTACGGTTTCGGCTCCAAGCCTCTGCTTCATTGGAGAATAACCCTAACCCATAATCTCAATATTCATTCATATCACATTAAACTGAGCCTTTAAAAACACATAGTGTACACTACAGTCTTTAGGGCTCACCAATATTTTAACGATTTATAAAATATGAATCAATGGATCATATGGAGATTAAATTCGTGACTGTAGAATAACGGACACTCCGCTACTTTTAGAGCACGCCGAGAGTGTCTCTCCCTCTCTCTCTCTCTCTCTCTCTATCGCTCTCTCTCTCTCTCTCTCTCTATTTATCTATCTCTCTCTCTCTCTCTCTCTCTCTCTGTCTCTCTCTCTCTCTATTTATCTATCTATCTCTCCCTCTCTCTCTCTCTCTCTCTATCGCTCTCTCTCTCTATTTATCTATCTATCTCTCTCTCTCTCTCTCTCTCTCTCTCTCTCTCTCTATTTATCTATCTCTCTCTCTCTCTCTCTCTCTCTGTCTCTCTCTCTCTATCGCTCTCTCTATTTATCTATCTATCTCTCTCTCTCTCTCTCTCTCTCTCTCTCTCTCTGTCTCTCTCTCTCTCTATCGCTCTCTCTCTCTCTCTATTTATCTATCTATCTCTCTCTCTCTCTCTCTCTCTATCGCTCTCTCTCTCTCTATTTATCTATCTATCTCTCTCTCTCTCTCTCTTTCTATCTATCTCTCTCTCTCTCTCTCTCTCTCTCTCTCTCTCTATCGCTCTCTCTCTCTATTTATCTATCTATCTATCTATCTCTCTCTCTCTCTCTCTCTGTCTCTCTCTGTCTCTCTCTCTCTCTCTCTCTCTCTCTCTCTCTCTCTCTATCTATCTATCTCTCTCTCTCTCTATCTATCAACTGCTTTTGTTCTTGCGAAATTTGTCCAAATTTCCAGTATAGTGGCCACAGCAACATTTGGATTTTTGAAGCAACCTAATTCAGAAACCGCTCATTTGTCCACTTCAGCACTGTGTGTTTTTCTAGTTGCCCTAGAATTTCATGTTCATATTTTATAAATGGCACATATAGTGGCATAACTTATATCACTCACCTCTGCCGTATAATGCAGTGCTTCAGAAGGTGTTGTCCTTCTTCATTGTGTGTTTTCTCTCATAAGTCCAGCCGCTGTAAGAGCATGTGTCTGTTTCTCTCCTGGCGAAGTGTGTTTTATTCTCTGGGTTCTGGTCCGGGTTAGGGAGGGACTGACCGCCATCAGGCATCCCAGGAATGCTGTAATGTTATTCCTAACTCAGACTCTATTTTTATGTTCTGTGTGGACTCAGATATGTGTTTTTCTCTCAGTCTTCTCACATCTTACTGCAGTGATGATAATAACCCCAACCTATCAATGCTGTTACTAAAGTGACCTGAAATGAGTTTGTGGTAACCGTGTTGGAGCTTGGTGTTCATATAGAGCACATTACTCAGATTAGGAGTTACTGTGTGTAATGTCTACTGTGTCCCTAATAATCTGATGGAGTGATGAGACCAACGTGATTCTCTGAAACTCTCGCGCCACCTGCTGGTCAATGGATAGGTTTACCTTTAATCGCACACTTTCATTAAAAAAGTTATTTCATAAAAGTGTATTTATGCTTCTATAGAATTATATTATATATAATATAATTTGTGCTTCTTTAAAAAAAATTCTTTGAAATAGACAAATAAAAGAATGATGATAAAATAACATTTGCAGAAATAACACCAACATTTCTTTCAAAATACAGTTTAGCTCTTTTGTTAGTTCTATATACTGTATCCTAATGTTGTTAGTGTTAAATAACCAGGGATTGAGTCTACAGACACATCTAGATCTCCAATAACAGCTCTGTCTATCCTAACACCAACAGAAACAATGAAACGGATAGGATTCTGATATTGTGCTGCTAAATCATTATGAAATGGACAGACGTGCTCATTTCTTCAGTCTGGCGTAACCATGGCGATGATGGTGTAACGACGGCAAAATCATCCTCATATATCTTGCAAAATGAAGCACTGCAACCAAAACTACATATAGCATTATCAAAATCAAACTTTTGCACGAAATAGCACACACTTCATTCATATTACCAGATGTTTGTCTAACCAACTACACACCGTTGGGCATAATGAAAAGCACTCTCATCTTTAGTGTGCTTTGCCATAATACTGAAATATGTAGTTCAAATTGTGGAAAATTCTTCAGATTGTTCACATGCTTATTTGCAGACACACACACATGCTGTTGAAACATTTGTTTTTTTTATTTTTACCAAACAAGTCAGTGCAACTTATGCACAGCAGATATATTTACATGGGACTGAACAAAATATGCTCACAAAAAAAAGTAAACTGAAAAAGAAAACTGCATCCTCCCTCTTCGTCTTCCTCTTCCTCTCTCTGCACCGTCTTCCATTGCTGTTGTAAAGGTGCTCACCTGTGGTCTTTGCAGTGCTTACATCCTGATGAAGTGTTAGCCATTAACCAATGAGGAGTTTGGCCAGGTGGCACATGTATTGGTCCATTAGCTCATGTAGTGTCATTCTGAACGGCAGTGTTTTGACATGTGACTTTATGTCAGATTGTTGTGTCTTATGCAGAGAACCGTGTTCAGTGCATTTAAAAAGTGACATTTTGAATTGCAAAATGTGTGTAAAGCAGAAAATGTGTTTAGACTTTAGGAGACTTGAGAAGAGGTTTTGTCAGTGTAAATAATTGTGCTGTGCATGTCATTTTAGTGTGTTAGCAATTGGAAAAAACTGTAAACGACACAATTTGTCTCAAAACGTTGTTAATGTGTAATGACTTCACCCTAAGCTGGAAGTGTGTATAGACATTTTTCAGTATTTTCCTTTCTGTGTAAAGTCTGTGCCACTGTTTTCATTCTTGAAGTGAGCTTTTTTCCTGTATGGTGATTATTCACTGCCGGAGCACGTCAGAGAGCACAGAGTTAGGGTTAGGGTTAGGGTTAGGTCTTGTGCTTGAACACAAATACGGATAAGAACAAAAGAAAAATCACCCACTGATCTTGACTGAATAAGTTCTGTAGCTAGTTTTAACATGCATCAATCTATATTTAATTTATACAGTGAAGATTATGCAATGTTATTTTACGTTTGATTATTCAGTTTCTGTGCCTGAATTACTGTTAGCCCTGAAACTTCAAGCACTTCATTCTTAGCACTGTTTTTACTTTATTGCTGACTGTTCACTTGTATTCAGTAATGTTTTAAATGTATATTATTAGGCTTGTAGGTTTTGCTGTGGAATATCAGTTGGAATCAAGAATTGTGAAGTTTCACTGGTATCTAAAATGTTGGTTGCTTATTTATTAGAATACAATGTTACATGGGTCAAAACAATGAAAACAAATAAGAATGACACATGATATTCTTTCACGGTCTACGGCCCCGGCCATGAGGAGCGTGGCTCGATCCTTCGATCGCTGCTTCTGACGCAATGGCGTCATTCGCCGTGGCCCCGCCCCCACGCAGGCGCAGGCGCGTGCCCGTGCTCTCTCGTCAGGCTGACGGTCGTGTCTCTGTTCAGGCGCTGGTATAAAAGCTGTCGGTGTGTTTTCGGGGATCATGTCTGTGTCACCGGACAAACGGCGGAAGATGGAGACTGCGCTGGAGCAGGTCAAGAAATACACGGTGGTCGTCGCGGACACGGGCGACTTCAACGGTAAGTGTTTATAGAGGTTTCCATGACTTAATCTGTCGTGAATTCATTAATCCCCGAACCTGTTGACAACGAGTCAACACTCAAATCCACGAATGTCTTCTTAATCCCCCCCGAGAAAGAGGCTTGGCCGTTATTTGGTGAACGTGAATCTGGCGCTTTCGCACTTTTGCAGACCGCTGTCTTCACTTCCTGATGATGATGTGCATGAGTTGGGTTAGTCAGAGCTGGGTAAAACATGTGATCCTCCCGGTAATTAGTTTAATCGACTGGGTGGGAAAAATACTCGCGTGGGATCGTCATGCTGAGACCCGGAAGCGAAGTTAGGATTGGCTGACGAACACTTTCTGCTTGACCTGATTGGCCGAGAGGCAGAGCTTAGTAATGAGCACGAATTACCATATGCGTGGCTTATGAATATTCATGATCTTAATTCATATTCATGAGTTTAGCTGGTTTTGTATTTGTGTGAGAAGGAAACATGAAAACACATGAATGAAGGAATCGGACCTCAGTTAAAGTGGTTAAAACACGAGAATGTTCAATCATAAAATACATGTATTGAATTTTTTATGACGCAAAACCCCGAAATCAATTTAGATTTTCACATACAGACTTTCTCAGACTTCTCCAGTCCAGTCCAGACACCGCAGTGAGCTTCAGATGAAGGCCAGAGTCCAGCGTAACATCAGATCCCATTGCCTCAGACTGTCTTGTGAAACTCCGTGATTTCAGTGTTTGCTTTTACACAAGGAAGCCACACTGGATAAACTCCCTTTGTGTCTTTCTGCGTTGTCATCATGATCCGGCAGTTGATCCCCATTGACAAGTTCCTGAAAACTGATGAACACACACACACACACACACACACACACACACACACTTCATGACCCCTTTAACTCTCATATTCTCAAAAAAATGCGTTTGTGACCGCTTTGGTCTCAGCCTGGAGCCCTGCACCGCCAGACACACACGGGAGGTCATGAATTGAGAAATCAACCCTTCTGAGTAAGAGGTCATTGTAGTATAAAAACATCCTGTATGTTTCAGAACTCAAAACCTTTTTGTTAATCCAGAAACGTCTTTTATTGAAACCAAGTTTATTATTGGTTATTTATCGATTATTGGTGGTGATATGATCAATGTTTTATATTATGATATGAGTCATTTTAAATGTCAGTGAAATGTCACAATTATCGATACTTCAGTAAACACTAATACAAGGTTAATGTAAGTAAAAAGTCTTCAAAACAGTTACAGAAGACAAGTAAACATAAAATATGAACAAAGAAACTAATTACAAACAAAACAGAAATACAAATTAAATATCAGCTTTATGTTTTTCAGGAAGATGAACTAACAGTCAGAGGTGGAAGTAACTAACGTTACTGTAATTGAGTTTTTTCGGGTATTTTTAAATATGTAATTTCACTTTTGTACTTGAATTCAAATTAAGCTAAATAATCTCCTTCGTTACTTTTAAAATTGCAATTCGTTACTGAGTACGCATATCATTTTAATCAATATTCAAACATTTTACCACCGGCATTTCAGTAGCCAATAACGATACCCGCTCAATCGGAGGATTGCAGGTATTGCGCATAACTGTAATCATACCCGCAGGTTTCTATGGTGTATTTAATGACAAATGTGGAGAACTGAACTGCCTCTCCTCTCACTCAGATATTGTGTGTCCCGTGCAATCGCGAATCTGTGCTCTTCAACTAGAAATTAAAGGGATAGTTCACCCAAAAAAATACATTTGCTCTTGATTTACTCCCCCTCAGGCCATCCGAGATATAGGGGACTTTTTTCTTCAGTAGAACAGTAAAGAAGGTTTTTAGCTGAAACCGCGGGCCTTGCTGATTCTTATAATGGAAGTCGATGGATGTCACTTTGAGAGTCAAAAATGAATACCCGTGGCTCCTGACCATACGCTGAGGTTTTATAAAGTGAAGCGATTGGTCTGTGTAAGAAACTGAACATTATTTACAACATTACCTGTGATCCACAGCCTCAGCAAACAGTCCTGAGCATTCTGCAGGCATTACAGGTCAAACCGCTCTGTTCGAGTCATCTAAATAAACAACATATTATATGGCTCTTAAGACACTGCATATAACAATTCAGTGACGTCATTCTGAATACCTCAACAGAACTGAGGTAATTTGTATTTGTTCTTATTTTATTACTGACTGTTTACTTGTCTTTTTTGTAAATTCATTTCAGTTTGAAATCACGCTTCTTTGTGCTGCGTGTAAGCTACTGCATCTAGGGATGCACCGATATCATTTTTTCAGAACCGATCCAATCCGATATTAAAAATTCTGAGTATCAGCCGATACCGATACCAATCCGATACCAGTGCAGTTTCTATGTAGAATTTCTGTATCTCAGTGTTGAACTGATAATCACTCTTTTGTGAGTTAAACACAATCTACTAAATACAGACGACTTCATTATAAACAAAAACAACAAATTAAAAAAATAATCACAATCTATGACAAAAATACTGCTATAAACTAGATTAAATAATTCAGCAGCAAAAGGTACTCTAGAAAAATCTCGAGCACACAATAATTGTTTAAAATCTAAACATTGAGTGGGAAAAAATTAAGAAAACAATAAAAGTGAATAAGTGTAGCTCTAAATCTGGTAAAAATGTTACACATTGTTGTAAAATGCATTCATGAAAAACAAGTAAATATATTTATAGAAATAGGGCCTGTATACTAAGAAATTACAGTTATTTTAAATGTGTAGCGCAGCTTTTTAATGAGGCAGCAACATATTATAGATAGGGCAGAACAATAAAGGGTATTAATAATCTTTCATAGCGCAAACGTATTATTCCGAACGTCTGCAGCGCGGCACAAGCGCGTATGCTCATCCCGTCCGCGGATGATGAACCGGAGTCACAGCGCCGCTCCGGCCGCACTGAGCAGCTCAAAACACAAAGGGAAGAGACATCGACGCGTAGTGTATCCGTCTATGCAATGTTTTATTGAGCCGTTTCTTTTAAAGGTTTAGCGTTTCAGTTACCGTGTGTGAAGAACAAGACAATCTCTAGTCCAGTGTTGTGATCTAACACAAACCGGGAGAAAGTCACACGATTTACAGCAATAAACTCAGCCAGATGAAGTCACTTATGCGAAACCATAGAGCGTTATCTGCAGATCAAGCTTAATAACAGGAACACTGAATCATCTTTGAGTTTCATCGTGTTGACTGTCACCGAACGCACGCGCAGTTTAAAGCTGAATGACTGACAGACGCAGAGGGAAGTGTTCACGTGAACTTTAATTTAATGACTTAAATATTCATCTGGACCTCACATTAAACTATGGAATAGCTTCAGAAGTCAACTTTATCAAGTCACCTTTATTTCTATAGCGCTTTTTATAATGCAGATTGTCTCAAAGCAGCTTCACAGTGTTAAACAGGAAAATAATGAACAGAATTTGATTGGGCTGTACAGCCGCTCTGGAGAAAACACTGATGTCATCAGCTCAGTTCAATTATCATATATATTCAAGTAATGTAGTTGATATAGTTAATTTAGTTTAGTAAATCTATTTATTTGGATATTTATTTGAAAATGTAGTGTCCCCAACTGAGCAAGCCAGAGGCGACAGTGGCAAGGAACCAAAACTCCATCAGGTGTCCTAATGGAGAAACATAAACCTTGGGAGAAACCAGGCTCAGTCGGGGTGCCAGTTCTCCTCTGGCCAATTAACAAACAGTGTATGTTTATTATTTTGGCGGCCTTACAGGTCAGAAGTAATATTAGATTGGATTATTCGAAAGATCAGAGGCATCACGCCGGAGACGGGTTTATTGAGGATGGCGTGTCGATTAAACAATTATTAAATAGGAATATTCGAAATATCGGAGTCATCACGCCGGAGATGGATCCATTGAGGATGCCATGTCGATGAGCAATTTCAGAGGGTAGATTAATTGACACGGTCTCTGCAGACACTTCAGGGATGAGTTGGTAATGTCTGGGCGCTGGTCCACCATCTGATCTGGATTTGGTATTTATTTGGTATAGCTGTGTGCCTCACTTGTGTCCCAATGTCTACATAAAACCGCATCCTTCCAACACAATGGTGCGGTCGACCGGCCTGACCGTACTTGCACACACTACAGCTGTACAGCTGTGTGTGTGTGTGCGCGTTTATTACTCCTCTCCTGTTCATTGGCTCAGATTATGTTCAGGCAAAGCCTCATAAACCCGAACTAGATTTTAGTTGCCACTAGGGCTGGGTAAAAAATATAGATTTCTCGATTTTTCTTTTCTTTTTTTAAGCGATTCTCATTTTTACGAACCGATATCGATTCTTAAATCCCAAGAATCAATTAGTCATCCTGTTTTCAGATGAATGAACAGAACATTGTAGCGCACCTCCCATCCATTAAATCGCAATAATCTTTGTGTTTTGTTACTATTGATATGACACTGAGTCTCAGATTTCAAATTACGTGCATTTTATTATGAAATTCAAAAACATAAATGTGGCGTGAGATCGCTCTGGCTTATCTCAAGGGAAGCGGCACGTGAACTGATCTTCTCTTCCGCCTTAATACCAGTTACAGCGCGAAATAAACATGAATGAGCATCTGAAAGTGTGTTAAAAGATACAGTACAACCGAAATCACATGGAATCGCTCTGTTTCAACCGTGGAAAGGCGCCAGTAAACCGCTTGTGAACAATGTCATGTAACGTCACATTTGCCTCAGAAAAACCATATCCAGTGTCCATAAACTCGTTAGTCAGCTAGAAAAATTAACTCAGGAGAGGAGCATTTTGCTAAATATATGCCCCATATTACATATTCATTATAATTTTCAATGTTCTTTAATATTTAATGCATGTATGAATAAATCTGGCAAGTTTTTATGAAAGCCACCATTTAAATGTTTATATTTCAAAAAACGATTTGGAGAAATATTGAATCGATATTGAAGTGAATTGAATCGAATCGAATCGAATTGTGAAATTTGTGTCAATACCCAGCCCTAGCTGCCAGAGTTCTCCAGAATATCTTTGTTGGCAGAGATGCAGAACAGGATGTGAGGCAATATCAGTTACTAGTCAGAAGATGTCAAACTGTATGTAATGGTAAATCTGTTTGGAACCAGAAATCTTTTGCTGCACCAGCCATGATCGCAGTCCTTTTAATCATGGGTATCAGCTTCTAATTTCTGATTGATATATCATCTATTGTTTATGTGAACACGCACAGGAGATCTGGAACAGGAAGTCTGCCTAACCCTAACGGCCCTGTTTTCTCCTCGGCAGCAATTGAAGAGTACAAGCCTCAGGATGCCACGACCAATCCGTCTCTCATTCTGGCGGCAGCTAAAATGTCCACTTACCAGCACCTGGTGGACCAGGCCATAAAATACGGCACGGCTAATGGCGGGTGAGAATATGTCCTTTCCTCAGACCATGGGCAAAATTCACTCTGCTCACTTTTTCCCTGTTGAAAGGTTAGAAACGGGACTGTTGTGCACAAATATTACAGCTCTAATGTACATTTATACAATTTCAGGAGTGAGGAAGAGCAGGTGACCAATGCCATGGACAAGCTGTTCGTGAGCTTCGGTCTGGAAATCTTGAAGAAGGTTCCTGGCCGGGTCTCCACTGAAGTCGATGCCAGGTAAGAGTCGGGTGCCGTCACATGATCTTTGGGTTGGATCTTTTGATCTCTGGTTGGGTTGGTTGGGTTAGGGTTGACTTGGTGAACCCATGAATAAGTGGCTGATGGTTTTAACTGATCTCAGGTCTGTGTTATAATGTAGGTTCACTAATTTTATGAATTTTAATACTTGTGTCTGTATAATATTCTCCAAGAAAAGAGAATATTTAATTGCTTACACAATGCTTAGAAGGGGGTAAAAACGTTTTCTTTAGCCCTCTAAGTTACAGTTTAGAATAATAACTTTATAAGCTATATAATCTAACAAACATTATATAATGTTTAATGGATCATTAATAATATATATTCAAATAGCTAGAAATATGAGATGATGTGCTTGTTTTATTTATGAATTTATTAAACATGATTAACAGATCATTATTTAATGTAAATTGATATGCTTACAAATGTCATTAAACTTTTGTGACTCATGTGATCATGCACTTTTAAAAAAATCTACAAATGATATAAACTGTTGTTTTACAATGATTAAAAGCTTATTAATGTAAATTTGAACGCTAACAAATGTCATTAAACTTCAGTTCATATATTACCTAATGCACTTATTGACATTTACAAATGTAAAAAGGAGTTTAGTGGCTGTGAATGATCCAGATGTTCAGCAGAAAACTGACCCACATAAGAATGACTGCTCTCACTTTATATCCGGTGTCTTTAACTACTGGGTTAGGGTTAGGGTGGGATGGGATACGGGTATGGGTGGTATGGGTTGGTTTAAGGGTTAGGTTAGGGTGTGGATATGGGTACGGTATGGATTGGTTTAAGGGTTAGGGGTATGGTGGGACATGGTATGGGTGGTATGGGTTAGTTTAAGGGTTAGGTTAGGGTAGGATATGGGTACGGTATGGGTTGGTTTAAGGGTTAGGGGTACGGTGGGATACGGGTATGGTATGGGTGGTATGGATTGGTTTAAGGGTTAGGTTAGGGTGGGATATGGGTACGGTATGGGTTGGTTTAAGGGTTAGGTTAGGGTGGTATGGGTTAGGGTGGGATACGGGTACGGTATGGGTGGTATGGGGTTGGTTTAAGGGTTAGGTTAGGGTGGGATACGGGTACACTGGGTGGTATGGGGTTGGTTTAAGGGTTAGGTTAGGGTGGTATGGGTTAGGGTGGTATGGGTTGGTTTAAGGGTTGGGTTAGGGTGGGATACGGGTACAGTATGGGTGATATGGGTTGGCTTAAGGGTTAGGTTAGGATGGTATGGGTTAGGGTGGGATACGAGTACGGTATGGGTGGTATGGGTTAGTTTAAGGGATGGGTTAGGGTGGGATACGGGTACAGTATGTGTGGTATGGGTTAGTTTAAGGGTTAGGTTAGGGTGGTATGGGTTAGGGTGGGATACGGGTACAGTATGGGTGGTATGGGGTTGGTTTAAGGGTTAGATTAGGGTGGTATGGCTTGGGGTGGGATATTGGTACGGTATGGGTGGTATGGGGTTGGTTTAAGGGTTAGGTTAGGGTGGGATACGGGTACACTATGGGTGGTATGGGGTTGGTTTAAGGGTTAGGTTAGGGTGGTATGGGTTAGGGTGGGATACGAGTATGGTATGGGTGGTATGGGTTAGGTTAGGGTGGTATGGGTTAGGGTGGGATATGGGTACAGTATGGGTGGTATGGGTTGGTTTAAGGGTTAGGTTAGGGTGGTATGGCTTAGGGTGGGATACGGGTACAGTATGGGAGGTATGGGTTGGTTTAAGGGTTAGGTTAGGGTGGTATGGCTTAGGGTGGGATACGGGTACAGTATGGGTTGGCTTAAGGGTTAGGTTAGGGTGGGATACGGGTACGGTATGGGTGGCATGGGTTGGTTTAAGGGTTAGGTTAGGGTGGTATGGCTTAGGGTGGGATATGGGTACAGTATGGGTGGTATGGGGTTGGTTTAAGGGTTAGGTTAGGGTGGTATGGGTTAGGGTGGGATATGGGTACAGTATGGGTGGTATGGGGTTGGTTTAAGGGTTGGGTTAGGGTGGGATGGCTTGGGGTGGGATACAGGTACACTATGGGTGGTATGGGGTTGGTTTAAGGGTTAGGTTAGGGTGGGATACGGGTACGGTATGGGTGGTATGGGTTGGTTTAAGGGTTAGGTTAGGGTGGTATGGCTTAGGGTGGGATATGGGTACAGTATGGGTTAGGGTAGGGTGGGATACGGGTACGGATTTTGATAAATAAACCATAAAACCATAAACCAATAAACCAAATTCTTGAGAATTTTTTTTTTCTTCTGTTGATGTATTATTCAGGAAATGTCCTCCATTTAAGTAACAGTGTTGAGGAAAAGAAAACATGTTATGCGCCCAAATTACAATTATGTGTTGTCTTCAGCAATCATAGCTAAACTGAGCTAGCCACCCTTTACACACGTGCTGTTACAGTAGCTAACAGTCCAGTGCCCGTGAAAAGGTACTAAATGATGAATGGTAAACATTTATAAACATTTACAAATGATAAATAGTTAGGGTTAGGGTTGGGTACTGCAAAAACATGAACTAATAATTAATAAATGATTTGTGAAGATTTATAAATAGAAGTCTGCATATGAACAAAGACCAAATGTGCAACTTTTACAGACTGAGAATGTGTGAACATGAATTAGTGATTTCAAGCACTTCACATACTATTCATCTAATGTTTTCACACCATTTGAAAATGTAAAAGTGCATTAGGCAATATATGAACTGAAGTTTAATGACATGAAATAATGATCTGTTAATCATTATGTAATGTTTAAACCCTAACAAGCACATAAATAAGATTATCTTATTTCTAGCTTTGTGAATATATTGACTAATGATCTGTTTAGCATTATATAATGTTTAATGATTAATTAAAGTTATTATAAACTTACCGTACAGAAATCCATTTCATGGTTTTTACGGTAGCATCCGCTACACGCTGGACTCACAGCATTATTGATGTTGTAATGCACAAAATTATTAGTGTGTGTTTGTCATGTGATGCTTCTTTTGATTTTCAGGCTGTCTTTTGACAAAGAGGCGATGGTGTCTCGTGCCCGAAGGCTCATCTCTCTCTATGAAGAGGCGGGAATCGGTAAAGAGCGCATTCTTATCAAACTCTCGTCCACATGGGAGGGCATTCAGGCCGGACAGTGAGTGTGTTCGCTACAGCTTTAAGATGAAGGTGTTTATGCATCGCGCTGTTGCTCCTGTGTGTTGTCAAAATGGCCGCACACATGGTGTGAAAGCTAATTCATCAAACGCTCCTGTATTATTAATAAACTGGGTGAGAGAGAGCTAGTCCACTGACGTCTGTGTGTTTGACTGTTTGGCAGGGAGCTGGAGGAGAAACACGGGATCCATTGCAACATGACTCTGCTGTTTTCATTCGCCCAGGCGGTCGCGTGTGCCGAGGCTCGCGTCACCCTGATCTCCCCGTTTGTGGGCCGAATCCTGGACTGGTACAAGGAAAACACAGACCGCAAAAACTACGAGCCCCATGAAGACCCAGGCATGTTCTCAGATAATGGCTCAGAGAGAAACATTCAACATCTCGTATTGTTGATGCTAAATATCAGGGCAAAAAGCACAAAAAGGCATAATCGGATTGAAATGTGCGCCCTCCTATTCAATTCATATTTATTTGTATAAACACTATTTCACAATGCATATCGTTTCCAAATTAGTATTACAGAAAATGCATGTCTACATTACAATTTAGAGTGATTTGTTATCAGAGGTGACTGTCCATTTATGGATTTCAGAAAAATACATACACAAAATCACAGTCAGCTAACAACGTATTATTAATCAATATATTAATTTAAGGCAGAAACGATGAGCTCATTGAAGTAAAGAATACATATTGTTAACAATGATTAGGTTATATAGAAAAAGGAATGTAGCACTGGTGCAGGATGAGCGAACACTAGCTATAGTGACACGTGCTGCCGGTAGTTTAGTGAAGCATCATGTGTAGGACAGCGCACAGAGAGAGCACACACACACCGGACAGGTCAGTGTGTAAGATCTAATCTCCACACAGGCAAGAGTTCAACAGCGGCTTATGAAAAAAGGCCCAACAGCAGAGAGAGATTAGAAAAAGCGATGGATGCTGTGATATTTCCTCGTTGAGCATATGCTTTAGATGTTTATGCTTATGCAAGTTTCTGCACTTCCATGTGCCGTTTCAAGGCTGTCCGGGCTAAATGCTTGCGTCGGGCCCTACATGTGGGTCTCTTTTCACTCCACCAGTCCAGCTTCTGTCTTGACGTCTCTGTCTTTCTCTCAGGTGTGCTGAGTGTGACCAAGATCTACAACTACTATAAGAAGTTCAACTACGGGACAGTGGTGATGGGCGCCTCCTTCAGGAACACAGGGGAAGTGAAGGCACTGGCCGGCTGTGATCTGCTGACCATCTCTCCCGGGCTGCTGGGCGAGCTCAGCCAGGACCACAGCGCAGTCACGTGTTCCCTCACGCCGCAGGGAGGTGAGCGTCCACACGGACACACACAACCTTGAACCGCCTGTTTGAGATGCTTTCATCAAGCGTGATCTTGCTTTCAGCGAAGGAGTGTGATCTGGAGCAGATCCACCTGGACGAGAAGAGCTTTCGCTGGCTGCACAATGAGGACCGCATGGCTATGGAGAAACTCTCTGACGGGATCCGCAAATTTGCTGCCGATGCCATTAAACTTGAGGCCATGATCAAGGTGCAAAAAACACATTCATCCACTTTTTTCCCCTCAGTTTTCCTTTATTTGAGTCTGAGAGTGTTCTTGTTTGTGATATTTAAAGTGGCCACATTTGCAGAATGGTGAAAGAATGTGAATATGCTTTTATGTCTGTTATCTTGCTCTGTTGATGAGGTTGAGTAACCATATTAAACACCTTGGGTTAGCGCAGTGTTACTCATTCCGCGGCTCGCCCAGCTTAATCTGTGGCTCGCATGGCAGTATAATACGATGAAAAATATAAACTTGCTCGGCCCTTACGTCCATGCCTCACTGCGGAGTTGCCAGTTTGGTCTGTTTTTCCTGCTCTTAACTCCGAATGTGCTCTTATAGATCAGCACATTCTCATGAAATGCGTATCTATAACACAAATTGTATTTATTGTGCGATTTATATGCCAAAATGACTTTTCACGTGCATATGATACGCATTGTCTGGATTGGTGTTATGCGCCAGAATCCAGTTCTCTTTCGCTCTTGAATAAACTATAACACACAGACAGAATTATGCCAAAATGTCAGTTTTGTCGAGTATTCTCATAAGAAATAACGTCTTAAATGAACTTAAAGAGTTGTGAGGAAATGGGACGGGTGAGAGCGCGGCAGATCTTAAAGCGACAGCAGCCATGCTATATCTGTCATTAATGTTAATCACTTGTAGTTTTAATGAGGATTAATCTATATTTAATTCATAATTTATGCAGTGCAGACTGTTTGATAACTTCATTCAATTTCTGTAGCCTATTTCCTGTTAGACAGGAAGGGCACAGGAAAATATGACATGGGTTTATGTGAGGATTGTTTTAAGTTTCTAAGTTTGAAGCCTAATAAATGTTAAAAAGCTTTCAATTATATATTAGCTTACAACAAATATTTAAAATATACTGTCTTTGTTTTTTCTACATTTAATTTGGT
Organism: Rhinogobio ventralis; assembly: GCA_039654625.1. NCBI lineage: Eukaryota > Metazoa > Chordata > Actinopteri > Cypriniformes > Gobionidae > Rhinogobio > Rhinogobio ventralis. The sequence goes on from CM077206.1 coordinate 40,985,578, forward strand.
GATTTACTGAAATTTAGTGAAATTATTACATAAAATATATTAAAAACATATAAACACTTGTTTTTAATTGTGATTTAATCACAGAAAATGTTGTGCTTTTTAATCCAATTTTTTTTTTAATCGATTAACAGCACTAAAAGAAAGTTTACATTAAAAAATATATTATGCATATACCCACTATCTATCTACCTTTTGTATTTATTGCATTGCATAGTGTCAAGGATGACCGATTGATGAGCAGATACGCTATTTATGGATGTAGGGCCTAACTTTTGATACTCTGCAGTAAAAGTGGCTCTCCTGCTGCTTTTGTCCTGTCAGTGTGGCTCTCATGAAAAAAATAGTGAAGACCCCTGTGTGAGCGGATGAATGCTGCTTTGATCGCTGCACTTCTGTTTACTCTTTATTCAGGGTCATGTGGGCCTCAGCACATGCAACATAATTTTTTTTTTCTCCTGTTTGTTTCAGGAGCGGATGTTTAATGTGAAGAACGGACAGTAGTGAAGCAGAGAGATGCTTTAGAGGACCAAACCCTTCACTCCCGCTCTGACCTCTGGTTGGCCGGTTTAGCTGCACTCTTGGTTGTGACTGACTGTCAGCCTGCTGTTTATAAGCCATGCACATTTTAATAGAAAACTGATCCTAATGTGTGCTCGATTAATCTCTAAACCCAGACTAACTCCCAGCAGATTCTGCTTTTACTGTAGGACCAATGGCTTTCCTGTAGCTCCGACAGTTTGTAATCCACGAGCTCTATACATTTCTATAAAATTTACATGGGAATGTGCATCAGTATTTTCTATCCAGCCTCCCATACGGTCTGATGATGAAAAATGTTGATCTTGTATCTGTCATTAAAACATCTTTCCCCATCGGAGTGCTGCTTTCCAGTTTTCTGAAAGCTTAAGGTTTTATTCTTCTTTGTGTGTGCGCGTGCGCGTCAAATGGCCTATATCAGATCATGTGCCTGAAATCAAGACTTCTCTTTAACTGACTTCAGCACAAGGTTTAGGATGCATAAAAATAGTTTTTTTTTTTTTTTTTTTGGGCCACAAGGCCAATTTACAAACGTTGGGTTGTCACTTCCTCCCTTGTCCAACTGGACTCTAATGATATTCTGAAGATGAGGATGAAGAAATTGTTTGCGTTTTAGGGGCAGAGATTATTATTGCGTATGTTGGCAGATCTTATAAAGGAAATGCCAGTCTGTGCTCTACAGTCTTGTAGCCTCCCAGGATCACCCAAATGGGCAATACCAGTGCAGTCGCTTTGAGCTGTTGACAAAGAAAGGTGGATTCAATAACCCTCATAGCGTCTCAAGGGCCCGGGACGACAGCCAAGGCAGGCCACCATGCCTCAATGGCTGGTTGTCTAAGTGGTGTCCGCAGAATAACAGAGGGTTCATAGACAATTGGAAAAGCTTTTGGGCAGAGGTGGAAAGAGTACTGTAAATTTGTACTCAAGTACAAGTACTGTTACATTGCTGAAATAATATTCAATTACAAGTAAAAGTACTGGTGTCAAAAAAGTACTTGTAATTTGTACTTTTACTCTTCTCAAAAACTACTCCGAGTTCTCGTTACTTTTTAGCCGGCGATATTTAATGAATTACGAATATATATTTAATCAAATCATATACCTATTTAGAATAGAATAGCTACTCTCAACAAAACACACTTACCTTATTGACGAAGGACATGAATTAGTGGTCATGATACTGGAATTTCTAACTTCAATACGATACCTTGAAAAATATCATTTTCAATACCATTTCAAAACGCCACACACTGTATACTTCCATATAAAAAATTTTTATATCTCCATTTTGTCAAGGCAATCTTTATTTTCAAGCTTCAAAAAGCACAAGACTCGTTGTAAAACTAATCATTTTTAATTGAGCTGTTTAATATCAAGTCTTCTGAAGAGACACGTCAGCTTTATACGATGAACAGATTTTAATTCAGGCTTTTGTTTACATATTTAAACATTGATCAACTAACCATTACAATAATCTCACTTAAACATTTGCTCACTCTGTGTAGGTCTTTGCAATAGGGTAACTTTGAGGCAATAGCTCACAAAGAAGCGTGATTTCAAACTGAAATGAATTTACAAAAAAGACAACAGTCAGTAATAAAATAAGAACAAATACAAATTACCTCAGTTCTGTTGAGGTATTCAGAATGACGTCACTGAATTGTTATATGCAGTGTCTTAAGAGCCATATAATATGTTGTTTATTTAGATGACTCGAACAGAGCGGTTTGACCTGTAATGCCTGCAGAATGCTCAGGACTGTTTGCTGAGGCTGTGGATCACAGGTAATGTTGTAAATAATGTTCAGTTTCTTACACAGACCAATCGCTTCACTTTATAAAACCTCAGCGTATGGTCAGGAGCCACGGGTATTCATTTTTGACTCTCAAAGTGACATCCATCGACTTCCATTATAAGAATCAGCAAGGCCCGCGGTTTCAGCTAAAAACCTTCTTTACTGTTCTACTGAAGAAAAAAGTCCCCTATATCTCGGATGGCCTGAGGGGGAGTAAATCAAGAGCAAATGTATTTTTTTGGGTGAACTATCCCTTTAATTTCTAGTTGAAGAGCACAGATTCGCGATTGCACGGGACACACAATATCTGAGTGAGAGGAGAGGCAGTTCAGTTCTCCACATTTGTCATTAAATACACCATAGAAACCTGCGGGTATGATTACAGTTATGCGCAATACCTGCAATCCTGCGCTGACATTCAGGCTCTGAACTGAGGCGGGTGTCACTCACTGTCGGAGGGGAGAGAGCGGGAACGAGCAGCTGGTATTGGTGTATCTACTGCAAACAACGAGTATTGGAACCGTGGCAGATATTTCAGTATCGATATGTATCAAAACATAGATATTATTTTTGACAACACTACCATGCAGTTTGTTTCTCCAAACTTTCAGTCAACAGTCAGAACTCCTGCACTGTGCGGTTATGATCAGCGCTCCAGAATCTGCTGTGGCTCTGGCGCTTTTTTCACTTTAAATATCAGGCCTTTTATTGGTCCGTTTACGATCGGATATCGTTCTAATTGTCCTAACTTTTGGTGATTTTAATAATCCATGTAGACAATGAAAAAGACGCATTGGGATTGGCATTTAGAGACATTCTAAACTCTATTGGAGTTAGGCAACACGTATCAGGACCCACTCATCGCCGTAATCATACTCTAGACCTAATATTGTCACATGGAATAAATGTTGATACCGTTGAAATTCTGCAGCAGAGCGATGACATCTCAGATCATTACCTAGTATCATGTATACTTAATTTAGCAAAGGCTGCAAAGCCGTCCCCTCGCTTCAAATATGGCAGGACTATCACTGCTGTGACTAAAGATTTCTTTATAAATAATCTTCCTCATCAGTTTCATCTCCTCAGCATCCCAGATAGCCCAGGGGAACTCGATGTTGCAACAGAAACTATTGACTCTCTCTTTTCCAGCACTGTAGACACAGTTGCTCCTCTGCGCTTAAAGAAGATTAAAGAAAATAGTCCAACGCCGTGGTACAACGAGCACACCCGGGCCCTTAAAACAGCAGCCAGAAAAATGGAGCGCAGCTGGAAGAAAACAAAACTGGAAGTTTTTTGCAAATTGCATACAGAAAGGCCGTAAAAACTGCTAGATCTGCTTATTTCTCAACTCTCTTAGAAGAAAACAAACACAACCCTAGGTATTTATTCGATACAGTGGCTAAATTAACCAAAAATAAAGCTTCAACTTCTGATGAACAGCACAGCAGTAATGACTTTATGAACTTATTTACGTGCAAGATTGATAATATTAGGAAAAAATTATAATCATGCATCCGTCTACTACTGTATCACATCAGACAGAGCATTGTAGTGTCACTGAGGAAAAATTACACTCATTCACTGCTATAGGAGAAGAATTGGCTAAATACCCTATCGACCCTATACCGACTAAACTACTAAAAGAGATGCTTCCAGAGGTCATAGATCCTCTTCTTAATATCATTAATTCATCCTTGACTTTAGGATATGTACCGAAAACTTTTAAGTTGGCTATTATTAAACCACTTATTAAAAAAACACAACTTGATCCTACAGAATTAGTCAATTACAGGCCAATCTCAAATCTACCCTTTCTGTCAAAAATACTAGAAAAGGCAGTGTCCTCACAATTATGCTCCTTTTTAGAAAAAAATGGTATCTGTGAGGTTTTCCAGTCAGGACTTAGACTGTATCATAGTACTGACACTGCTCTCATTAGAGTTACAAATGATTTACTCTTATCATCCGATCGTGGTTGTATCTCTCTGTTAGTGTTACTCGATCTTAGCGCTGCATTCGATACCATCGACCACAACATTCTTTTGAATAGACTCGAAATTTATGTTGGCATTAGTGGAATTGCATTGGCATGGTTTAAATCATACTTATCTGACCGTTTTCAGTTTGTAGCAGTAAATGAAGAGATCTCACACCGATCACAAGTTCAGTATGGAGTACCGCAGGGCTCAGTGCTAGGACCGTTGCTCTTCACCCTGTACATACTACCACTGGGAGATATCATTAGGAGGCATGGCGTTAGTTTTCATTGTTATGCTGACGATACTCAGCTCTATATTTCTTCACGCCCTGACGAAACTTACCAATTCACAAGATTAACGGAATGCATAGCTGATATAAAAAATTGGATGACTAGTAATTTCCTGCAACTTAATTCAGAAAAAACTGAATTTTTAATTATTGGACAAAAAAACTCCACATGTAGTAACCTAGAATACTGTCTAACACTTGATGGCTGCTCTGTCAAGTCCTCGTCGTCAGTGAGGAACCTGGGTGTGCTCTTTGATACCAATCTCTCATTTGAAAGCCACGTTTCTAGCATCTGTAAAACTGCATTCTACCATCTTAAAAATATATCTAAATTACGGCATATGCTTTCAATGCAAAATGCTGAACAGTTAGTTCATGCGTTCATGACCTCAAGGCTAGATTATTGTAATGCTCTACTGGGTGGTTGCCCTGCTCGCTTAATAAATAAACTGCAGCTGGTCCAAAACGCAGCAGCTCGAGTTCTTACTAGAACCAGGAAGTATGACCATATTAGCCCGGTTCTGTCAACACTGCACTGGCTCCCTATAAAACATTGCATACATTTTAAAATCTTGCTAATTACTTACAAATCACTAAATGGTTTAGCTCCCCAGTACTTGAGCGAGCTCTTAACGCATTATACTCCATCACGTCTATTGCGGTCTCAAAACTCTGCCCAGTTGATAATACCTAGAATATCAAAATCAACTGCAGGCGGTCGATCCTTTTCCTATTTAGCACCCAAACTCTGGAACAGCCTTCCTAGCATTGTTCGGGAAGCAGACACACTCTGTCAGTTTAAATCTAGACTAAAAACGCATCTCTTTACTATGGCATACACACAGAACATTATCAATTTATATTATTCAAATCAGTTAAATGATTGTTAGGCTGCATTAACTAGGTCAGCCGGAACCGGGAACACTTCCCATAACACCTGATGTACTCATTACATCATAAGAAGAATGGCATCTACGCTAATGTTAGTCTCTCTGTTTATCCCGAGGTTTACTGCAGTCAGCCGGATCCGGGCCGTATCCAGATCAGATGGTGGACCTGCGCCTGGACATTACCAACGCATCCCTGAAGTGTCTGCAGAGACCGTGTCAATTAATCTACCCTCTGAAATTGCTCATCGACATGGCATCCTCAATGGATCCATCTCCGGCGTGATGACTCCGATCTTTTCGAATATTCCTATTTAATAATTGCCTCACCGACACGGCATGATGGCCAGAGGAGAACTGGCTCCCCGATTGAGCCTGGTTTCTCCCAAGGTTTATTTTTCTCCACTAGGCCCCTGATGGAATCAACTACATTACTTGAATATATATGAGAACTGAAATGAGCTGATGACATCACAGTTTTCTCCAGAGCGGCTGTACAGCCCAATCAGATTCTGTTCATTATTTTCCTGTTTAACACTGTGAAGCTGCTTTGAGACAATCTGCATTGTAAAAAGCGCTATATAAATAAAGTTGACTTGACACACACATACACTCATTGGGCCTCATTCATGAATCTTTCGTAAATATATGAGCAAATTCTGAGTAATTTGCGCATAAAATGGACCTTTACGAAAACTCCCCTCTGGATTCACAAACGCTTCGTATGCCACGGATTCGGTAGTTAAACGTGTATATTAATGAATTCCAAACATTCGTAAATAGGGCGCGCGTGCACGCTCATCATAATTAGCGTAATCCCCACCCATGAGTTACAACTACGCAAATTACTAATCTTCTGGACTCCCTTCTCAGGTTTGGCTCCAGTATTACATACATGCTAAAGAGACCAATTGGCCATATGCCTAGTAATAAATATTCAGTTATCGTGTGTCCACCAAAGCATTTTAGCCAGCTAAAAAATGCCTGGTGCTCTTCTGAAAACGGCCAGCTGGTGGCGCTTGAAGCGCTTTGCAAGCGCAGCGTTTTTCCAGCTGAGATACTTTGCTATGATACAAAATATCCATCCATGCCAGTAATGTGTTACTAGTATCTCATTTTGAAGAATATTACTGAATATAAAAATGCAGTAGGGCCTAACCAGCAATATTAATGTCTCCATTGTTGTTAGGTCGTTGTTCAAGTAGGATGATTGGTCGGTGTTGCATTAGTCCCGCCCCTTTTACACACCATTTACACGTGGTAGGGAGCAGGTGTAAATTTATTTCGTACCAACTAACATTTTGAAAATACATTTTTGTGAATCCAAAAATTTACATCAAAGCGGCTTTACGAACGATTTACACAAAAATTTGTTCTGCTCGTGTTTCATGAATGAGGCCTATTCACTGTCACTCACACACACACACACACACACGTTGGTGCACCTATCATTATGAGGGTTACCCTAACCCTAACCCTCCATAGGTGTAATGGTTTTTATACTGTACAAACTGTACATTCTATCCCCCTACACTACCCCTACCCCTAAACCTACCCATCACACACACACACACTCACACTAACCCTAACCCTAACCCCTACCCCTAAACCTACCCATCACACACACACACACACACTCACACTACCCCTACCCCTAAACCTACCCATCACACACACACACACACACTCACACTACCCCTAAACCTACCCATCACACACACTCACACTAACCCTAACCCTAACCCCTACCCCTAAACCTACCCATCACACACACACACTCACACTACCCCTACCCCTAAACCTACCCATCACACACACACACACTCACACTAACCCTAACCCTAACCCTAACCCTAACCCCTACCCCTAAACCTACCCATCACACACACGCACACTCTCACTACCCCTAAACCTACCCATCTCACACACACACACACACTACCCCTAAACCTACCCATCTCACACACACACACACACACACACACACTACCCCTAAACCTACCCATCACACACACACACACACTCACACTAACCCTAACCCCTACCCCTAAACCTACCCATCACACACACACACACACACTACCCCTACCCCTAAACCTACCCATCACACACACACACACTCACACTAACCCTAACCCCCACCCCTACCCCTAAACCTACCCATCACACACACACACACTCACACTACCCCTACTCCTAAACCTACCCATCACACACACACACACTCACACTCACACTAACCCTAACCCTAACCCCTACCCCTAAACCTACCCATCACACACACACACACACACTACCCCTACCCCTAAACCTACCCATCACACACACACACACACACACTACCCCTACCCTTAAACCTACCCATCACACACACACACACACACACACTACCCCTACCCCTAAACCTACCCATCACACACACACACGTTTGTTTCACTATATTAGTGAGGACATTGCATAAACTTCCATTGATTTTATATCAGGTTAATGATATTTTCTATCCCCTGACCCAATCCCTATCCCTAAACCTACCCATCCCAGAAACATGTGCAAAAAAATAGATTTAAATAAAAACATGTTTTGGCCGATTTATAAGCATTTTTAACCGTGAGGACCAGTCAAATGTCCTCACTAGTGAGTTGTCATAATATTTTACTATATAAGTGAGGACATTTGGCCCCTCACAAGTATAGCCAAACAAGGTACACACACATATTTCGAATATTCCTATTTAATAATTGTTTAATCGTCACGCCATCCTCAATAAACCCGTCTCCGGCGTGATGCCTCTGATCTTTCGAATAATCCGATCTAATATTACTTCTGACCTATAAGGCTGCCAGAATAATAATCATACACTGTTTGTTAATTGGCCAGAGGAGAACTGGCACCCCGACTGAGCCTGGTTTCTCCCAAGGTTTATGTTTCTCCATTAGGACACCTGATGGAGTTTTGGTTCCTTGCCACTGTCGCCTTTGGCTTGCTCAGTTGGGGACACTACATTTTCAAATAAATATCCAAATAAATAGATTTACTAAACTAAATTAACTATATCAACTACATTACTTGAATATATATGATAATTGAAATGAGCTGATGACATCACCGTTTTCTCCAGAGTGGCTGTACAGCCCAATCAGATTCTGTTCATTATTTTCCTGTTTAACACTGTGAAGCTGCTTTGAAACAATCTGCATTGTAAAAAGCGCTATAGAAATAAAGGTGACTTGACTTGACTTGACACACACACTCACTACCCCTATCCCTAAACCTACCCATCACACACACACACACACACACACACACACACTCTCACTACCCCTAAACCTACCCATCACACACACACACACTCTCACTACCCCTAAACCTACCCATCTCACACACACTCACACACACACACACACACACACACACACTACCCCTAAACCTACCCATCACACACACACACACTACCCCTAAACCTACCCATCACACACACACACACACTACCCCTAAACCTACCCATCACACACACACACACACACACACTACCCCTAAACCTACCCGTCACACACACACACACACACACACACACTACCCCTAAACCTACCCATCACACACACACACACACACACACACTACCCCTAAACCTACCCATCACACACACACACTACCCCTAAACCTACCCATCACACACACACACACACACTACCCCTAAACCTACCCATCACACACACACACTACCCCTAAACCTACCCATCACACACACACACACACACACTACCCCTAAACCTACCCATCACACACACACACTACCCCTAAACCTACCCATCACACACACACACACACTACCCCTAAACCTACCCATCACACACACACACACACACTACCCCTAAACCTACCCATCACACACACACACACTACCCCTAAACCTACCCATCACACACACACACACACACACTACCCCTAAACCTACCCATCACACACACACACTACCCCTAAACCTACCCATCACACACACACACACACACTACCCCTAAACCTACCCATCACACACACACACACACACACTACCCCTAAACCTACCCATCACACACACACACACACTACCTCTAAACCTACCCATCACACACACACACACACACATACACACACACACACACACTACCCCTAAACCAATCCATCACAGGAAACATTCTGCATTTTTACATTTTTAATAAAACATTGTTTTTTAAAGCTGTTTTTATTATGAGGACACATGATTTTTGTTTATTATAATTATTTGTGTATATAACTCATTTGTTTATGACCCATTTCTTTTATTTATTTTTTGTGAATGAATTACTTTATTCTAATTGTGTTAAATAATGTTTGTGTTATTCCCTATGTGTGTGTGATGGACTAGTCCTTTGTGTAATAAGTTCCCCATGTGTGTCATTTATGAGGTCATGTGTTTTTGTTTAGTTTGTTTGATTGCTGTTGAGTTTAGTTCTGTTTAGTTGACCCTTTTTATGAGCCCAAACCTGACTTTATTTTCAAGTAATTTAATTTGTAACTTTGTTTTGCATTTAATAAATTTTTTTTGTTTGTTTGGAAATCCTGCGTTCTTTGCCCTCACAGATAAGAAACATGATGTGTGTTGTGTGAGTGATGCAGTTAAACCGGCTGATCTGAAACATGAGCTCGTTTGATCTGAGCTGCTTGTCAGTGAGAACAAACGCTTCATGGCTGCTCAATGTTTTTTCCTCATACATGTCCTCAGTTTACTGGCCATAAGCACGTCTGATTCTTTCACAATCATGGCAGAGATTGCCTTAGAAGTACGTACGGTGAGTTCAGGTAAACTGGGACAGTTTTTGCCATTGAGATGATCCTAAATTTTAGAATAAAAATAACACCTTTGAACAAGTTATTGTGAAACTTAAAGAAACATTTGGGGTTTAGCATGTGCATATGTTTATCATGATAATGAGACAAAATTCCATAGGGTATTAACAAATCACAATGGACTGAGTAAGTATCCTAAGTTTACAAAGATTGTTTGTGTCTGAAGATGTTGTGTGTGAGGCTGAATCTGTGGGCTCTGGCCGTCGGCCTGCTCTCACGGCCTCACGGCACCGCCGGATCCATCATGGGTGCAGCCGTCAACATCGAACTGCTCCATCAGGACAGATCACAGCAGGTGAGATTCATTACAACAACAACTTTAATCAACAGACAATATGTCCCATGTGTCAAGATTTAAAGCCTCATTTATTTCCTCTCTTTATGGTTCACTATGGAATGTGAGTGGAGTGATATATGTATCGTCTATGATAATATCAGAATTGTTGTATTTATGATGTGTGAGCAGACATTATCAAGTGTTATCCACTTTACAAAAAGCATTCCAAACGTCTTGATACTGCATGCTTTCACTATGACGTACACGCTCAGAAAAAAGGTACAAAGCTGTCACTGGAGCAGCGTCCAAACGTACAACAACTAAAAGGTTCTAATATGTAATTTTAAAGTACAAAAGTTTTTGATCGGTAAGATTTTTTATGTTTTTAGAAGAAGTCTCTTCTGCTCACCAAAGCTGCGTTTATCTGATTATAACTACAGTAAAGCAGTGAGATATGACTCCAGTGTAAAGCAGCTGTTCTGTATGTGAATATATAGTAAAGTGTGATTTATTCCTGTGATCAAAGCTGAATTTATCATCATTACTCCAGTCTTCAGTGTCACATGATCCTTCACAGATCATTCAATATGAGGATTTGATGCTCGAGAAACAGTTATGATTATTATCAGTGTTGAAAACAGTTTGTAAAACATATTTCTCAGGATTCTTTGATGAATATAAAGTTCAGAAGAACAGCATTTATCAGAAACAGAATCTTTTGTAACATTATAAATGTCTTTACTGTCACTTTTGATCAATTGAATGTGTTCTTGATGAATAAATGTATTCATTTCTTTAAGTCCCCCCCCCCCCCCCAAAAAAAACCTAAACTTTTGAACGGTTGTACAATGATGCAAAAGATTCTGTTTCTGATAAATGCTGTTCTTCTGATCTTTATATTCATCAAAGAATCATCAAAACTATTTTCAACACTGATAATAATCATCAGCAGCAAATCATCATATTAGAATGATTTCTGAAGGATCATGGGTAACACTTCAGAATAATGGTCCGTCATTAATAAGCAACTCTGCAGGAAGTAATGCAGGACTAATGAGTAGCACTACATTAACACTTCAGCTATTATTGACTAATATAGAAACAAGATGAACTAATCAGTAAGTAATATCGAATTTAGGAGATAGTTCCTTGTTAAGTAATCAATAATTACTGAATGAGATTAGCCTCATTAATCAAGTCAAGTCAACTTTATTTCTACAGCGCTTTTACAATGCCGACTGCTTCAAAGCAGCTTCACAGTGTTAAACAGGAAAATAATGAACAGAATCTGATGTCATCAGCTCATTTCAGTTATCATATATATTCAAGTAATGTAGTTGATATAGTTAATTTAGTTTAGTAATGAAATTTCTTTGGATATTTATTTGAAAATGTAGTGTCCCCAACTGAGCAAGCCAGAGGCGACAGTGGCAAGGAACCAAAACTCCATCAGGTGTCCTAATGGAGAAAAATAAACCTTGGGAGAAACCAGGCTCAGTCGGGGTGCCAGTTCTCCTCTGGCCAATTAACAAACAGTGTATGATTATTATTTTGGCAGCCTTACAGGTCAGAAGTAATATTAGATCGGATTATTTGAAAGATCGGAGGCATCACGCCGGAGATGGGTTTATTGAGGATGGCGTGTCAATTAAACAATTATTAAATAGAATTATCGAAATTGGTCTCTGCAGACACTTCAGGGATGAGTTGGTAATGTCTGGGCGCTGGTCCACCATCTGATCTGGATACAGCCCGGACCCGGTTAATAACTATTAACTAACTGACAAATTATAAAGCACATTATTGTGTGTCTGAGATGTAATCAGTAATTTTTCTTACTCTGAATAAAGTCATAAAATGCATCACTAATTACTCAAGTGTTACCTAGTCATGGGCGTCAGAACCATTGTATGTGGGATAAGACCCACCCACTTTTTAAGACCAATGATTTAAGATCAATAATGAATGATATTGGACCCACTCACTTTTATCGTCTCTAATTCAGCGCATGTCTTTTTACCTAACCCTAACCGACAAACACTTATTATTAAACACGTTAGATGCTTTATTTTCACTTTTCTAATATTTTCTTAATTTTTATTGAAAATAAATGCCTTTCCGATCTGATATGTGATGGGAAAAGGGAGTAGAGCGAGTTCTGCAAAAGGCGGATTTGAACCTCAGTCGATTTGTGTCAAAACTTGATGTCATGCATCTTCCCCCACACTATTACTGCTGTTAATAATTCTGTGTTTTCCGTCATTTTGTCTGGCCCAACCAGACGTTTAGTAAACAAGCCGATATATTTGTACTTAAAATTTTTCTGGGAGAGGATCCACCCACCCATGTCATTCTGCAGGAACTACTGATCTGGACTTATAAACATCTTTTTTTTTACTTTAAAATAATGGTCCAGATCACTAGTAGTTCCTGCAGAGTGACTAGGTAACACTTGAGTAATTAGTGATGCATTTTATGACCATGTTGAGAGTAAGGGTTAGGAGAAGTGAATGTTGTGAATTACATTTTAGACATAATATTCTGCTTTATTTGCACAGTGTTTGCTTTATTTGCAAATGAGAATATTTCCAAACAAACACACAGAACTGTTGCATGTCTCCAAGCCAAAACAGGGGTGTTTCGTTACTAAACGAATCTGCGTTTTTGAACAAATCTGTTAAATCAATGACTCAATGACTCACTCATTAAGACTATAGCGCCACCTAATGGAAATTTACTTTAATATTTAAAGTATCAGTTTTTTTAAACATCATTTCATACACTATATTGCCAAAAGTTTTGTGACGCCTGCCTTTACATGCACATGAACTTTAATGGCATCCCATTCTTAATCCGTAGGGTTTAATATGGAGTTGGTCCACCCTTTGCAGCTATAACAGCTTCAACTCTTCTGGGAAGGCTTTCCACAAGGTTTAGGAGTGTGTTTATGGGAATTTTTGACCATTCTTCTAGAAGCGCATTTGTGAGGTCAAGCACTGATGTTGGACGAGAAGGCCTGGCTCGCAGTTTCCTCTCTAATTCATCCCAAAGGTGTTCTATCGGGATGAGGTCAGGACTCTGTGCAGGCCAGTCAAGTTCCTCCAACTTTCCTTTTGCCATTAATTGTAATAATCTAGTGAGATTTTTGTCTGACAACAGCCGGTATGATCCGATCTCACCATCATCGAGTCTGCCTGTGATTACATGAAGAAACAGAAAAAACTGAGACAGACTAAATCCAGAAGAACTGCGGCAACGCGTGAAGAACCCTAACCCTGCAAAGCTACCTGAAAAACTGTGCAAGAGTCCCTGGACAAAAGCTGTTTGAAACGTAAAGGGAGGTCACGCCAAATATTGATTTGATTTAGTTCATAGAAGTTAATTAATACATAAAATCTATTTATGACATTATTTTTTAAAGCATCCTCACTTTACAGCATTTTTACACAAGTGAATAAAACTTTTCACAGCACTGTATCTTTGCAGGGTTAGGGTTCTTCACGCGTTGCCGCAGTTCTTCTGGATTTAGTCTGTCTCAGTTTTTTCTGTTTCTTCTTGTAATCACAGACGGACTCGATGATGGTGAGATCGGATCATACCGGCTGTTGTCAGACAAAAATCTCACTGGATTATTACAATTAATGGCAAAAGGAAAGTTTGAAAATGTAAACTGATATTTCCTAATGACACACTACAGCAAAAGATATAAATAACTATCTTAGTCAATGGCATTGAGATGTTCATGGATAGGGTTATTGAACAGGTATTAGAGATGTTTTTAACCCTGTTGGTGTTTGTTGCCACCGTGTGAAAATTACATGGTGTTTCTCAACTTCAAAATGTTTGTCTGAGGCAGTGTGAACATTTACATTTATTCATTTAGCAGACGCTTTTATCCAAAGCGACTTACAACTGAGGAACACAGGAAGCGATCCGTCATGAAGAGGTGAAAGATCACAAAAAGTGCCTGAAATACTAAGTTTTGGGCATTACCCAGAGCAGCACAAGCTAGAATAGGGAGGAAAAAGAGAAAAATATAATTATTTAAAAAAAAAATTATTATGAGGTTAAGTGCTCGTGGAAGGGATGAGTTTTCAGCTGTCTTTTGAATGTTGTCAGTGAAGCCAGCAATTACAATTGAGTTCAGCACAGTTCTTTTAAACAGCCGCGGTTATAATTCAAAGCAGACTCATCTGTCTCTCCAAACATTTATTGATTCAAAACGATCAATTCTAGTTTAAGATGCTTGTTTTCTGTAATGCCAGACTGTCGTATGCTTTTAAGAACAGTTGAGCAGAAATTAACCCTGTAAAGCCTGACATATGAAATAACAGTCAGAAGAACCAGATTATTTTAAATGGAACCGTTTAATGAACCTTTAGATTTTGTTTTTAAATCTAAAAAAGGTTTTGTACATTGAGTATCTTATTTGATACATCAGGTTTTTAGGCTCATATAGTCAGATATTGGAGATTATGGAGCTCATATTCAAGGCTGAAAAACAGCAAAAATGTGGAATTTGGTGCAGATATTTATATGGACAAAAAGTAAGATGAAATTCTAATGATTGTAGTGTAAATAACTGAGATCTTTATAACAGTTTAGCATATACAAAACTACTCGAGGCAAACTAATCAACGAAAGCCACAGGTGTATAACTTACTTAATCAATCAAATACAATTATACTAAAAGACCTATTTGCTAAAAAGGGTTAGGGTTAGATATAAACGATCAATCAGACGACAGAAGGCATGTAGTAGATCGCGTGTGACAGGTTTTACAGCAGTCTTGGAGATTTGCGTAGCGAATATGATACAGTAGGCTTTAGGGTTCAAATCTCCTGTCTCGTCCTGCAGGTCAGGGCTCATTACAGTCTGGTGTCCAGCCTGCCCTGTCCATCCCTGGATGAACTGTGTAATGAAGTGAACTGCGTCGATCCGCTGAGCTCCTCTCCTGTGAAAGGAGTTTTGCCTTCCCCGGGCTGGTGCGTCCGTCAGTGGCAGAAAACCATCCCTCAAAACCACACGTCTACTCTTCAGCTCGGGTTAGTGATTACAGACTGTCCTAGTAAATGACCTGTGGAGTGAGTGACTATAATGACTATAATCTCATATTGTGTTCCCTCTTTAGATCTAATGGAGCCGTGTCACTATATTCAAGAGCAGATCTCTCCGTCAGATGGGACACTAACAGTCTTAACCAGCCTCCATATGTGTCGCTGCCTCCTCCAGTCAGGTAAAGCCCTGCAAACACACTTCAGAAACACACGTGGAAAACAAACTGTGTGTCTGAAACTTGTATCTCTTTATACCAGGTTAAGAGCTGGCTGTCCTCAGGAAATCCCAGTGGATGTGATGGATTTGGATGGAGATGAGATTCGCTGTCGTTATGAGAAGACTGGGCTTGGTGAATTTATGCGGCTTAATGAAGTCAGTCTCTTTACCTTTAAATATTTAGTTCAATGAAATGCATGTTTTTTTCTTCAGTTACATTCAGTATTTAATTGGCAAGTTATGATATTGTCTCTTCCAAACACCCATGTGTTTTAACCCTGACAGGAGACGTGTACACTGTTGTATGAAGGTGGAGCGTATTTGGGTCAGTATTCAGTTCAGATCATGGTGGAGGATTTTCCTTCATCTGTGAAGAACCAGATTCACAACGAGACACAGCCTTTCTCCACTGTATCTGTGCATCTCTTAATCACAGGTCAGCATTTCACAATGAACTAATGAATTACAGTACTACTATTGTTAGAAGCCTTCAATAAACACATTTAACATATAACTATAAAAGAAATAAGGTATGAAATAATTCCTTTGCTTCCATGACATAAATTGAAGTATAGATGTTGAATATTGATAACATTTTTATATATATTTAAATTTAAATCAAATCAAAATGTGATTATTTTCCTAGATTCCAGCTCTGAACACTGTACATTCTCTCAACCAGCTTCAGTAAAGCGTATTGAAGCAGTTCCTATATATGCCGGACACTTGCATTACAGCTTAAGCCTTAAAGATCAAAAGGTTTTTACATGTAAAACATATAGATATAACATTAGATAATACAGGTAGATTTGAGTGTGTACACAAGTAAGAAGAGAGATAAGATAGGGCTGTACCATGCGCATTTAGGCAGTTTTACTGTTCCTATAGAATTCTTGGTGTGTTATTGCAGTTGAAAGCGGGTCCGACTGCTCCGCTGTGCCCGAGTTCACAGGAGTCAGTCCAGCAGGGGGCGCCGTCATCCACGTCCTGCCCTTTGAAGAAGTCCATGTCAACATAACTGTTGCCTCAAGGTAAGCAGACAGGATGGTTATATTTGGACATCATATTTGAGTCTTGTACTGTGTCATGCTCAAATCGAGGTACCGAAAATAAACCTTTACATTAGAAAGGATGTCATTCTTATTTTAAAATGCTTACCCAAAAATGAAAATTGAGTCATTTAGTCAAGCTCCAGTTGTTCCAAACCTGTATGAATATCTTTCTTCTGCAGAACACAAAACATCAAAAGACATGTTGAAGTAAAGTTAATCTTCTTAGGTTCTAAGATCTGTACCCGACTTGAATTGACCAAAATCACCTGTTTCTTAAACCCGACATCCATAAGTTCATTCTTAAAAAAGAAAATCCCGACCTGATAAAGTTAGTCTGACCTGACTGGACCCGAATGTAAAAGGCAGTGATATCTGCACAGATGGGCTTCCGTCTAGGTTGGGTGCTTAACTTTCTGCAGTTGAGGTTATTACCTCTTTCCCCGCCAGCGTTTTTGATCATTATCGCAATTTCATGGCCTCCAGAATATTGTTGTATGAATATGTAAACGTTCAATATATAAAAAGAAAGAACCGAGCCTCTGCTTTTAAACAAACAAAAACACATTTTATTCTTTATGCATTCTTTTTTTTATCAACTTATTATTAAGTTTCATAAGATTTATTTTTTTTGTCAAAAACTACATCCAGATGTGATTCAGAGCGATGATCAAACACAGATGGAGTAGATCGAGTCCATCAACACCCCAAAGCTTCAGTCCTAGAGCTCATTTCATTCATTCAGTGACATTAGGCCGTTTAGATTCATATGCTGTTTAATGTTGATGATCACATTATTTTACATATGCATATGATTTACATATGCTATTGCTTGTTTCTGCATCTTCTTGTCTTTTGATCTGGAGATTCAGTGCTCTTTCAGGAGATGTGTAATAGTGCCCCCTACCATATAACAGTGAAAACATGGAAAGCCGGAAAATTACATAAATGGCAGGGAAAGAGTTAAAAGACGTCCAGTCTCAGAAACGGTGTGCCCTATGGACCTGGGGATATTGAACAAGAACCTGCAAGTGAGCAAGTTCAAAATGAGATGTACTTTGTACATACCCACGATTGGTTCAATCAAGTAACAAAGATACCTGAGATTAGCTTTCAAGAGAAAGGCATATGGATGTCTGGTCCTCTGGATCAGGTCTGTCTCTGTAACCACACACATTCATCAAATGTGTTGGAGTGGCACCTTTACAACAAATTACTTTCCTAGTCATGGTGCTTAACTGCACTCGCAACAAAGCTTCTTGGTCAAAAACGTCCACACGCCTCTGCAGTTGCTGTGATGGATGGCCTCTGTGATAGTGGCGGCCCAATTAACCCTCCCATTCATGCAAGCTCATCAGCGCTGGTTCTGTCCCGCCATGATCCGGGCCAGATTTCTCCTTCAGTGGAGGACACTTTGTCAGGTAATGGTGATCCCTTTAGACCTCCTTTTCCCTTCAGACCTTTCGCATCATACAAAAATGGAATTTCCTACCTTTTCCCTACATTTTATAGATCAGTTCGCTCCTTCCAGAATGAACACATTTGTGCATCAGTGGCTGTACACTAGACATTGTAGTGTCTAGTTATTTATTTTTGCAGTTCTGTTTGGTGAAGCCAGAAATGCCACGCTTCCGTTTGGTTATATGCACTTATCATTAGTACTGTTACGAGTAAAGAGAGAGAAGCGAATCATCCCAACCTCTCACATCAATCACACATTGTGACCCTAAATATAAGGATATTTTCAAGTGCCATAATTAATAATTGATCCATTTTTTTGTCAATGCAGTGTGTCTGAAATTGCTGTGATTGGCCCACCGGGCCTCTTCATATCACCCATGGACACAGGCAGGAATTCCCAGAGCTCCGTCACACTGTCCTGGGTCAGAGGTCCCAATCAGTTCGCCCATCTGCTGTCCGTTTGTTTTGCTGCAAATACTCAGAGGTAGCAAGGAGCTCACGGAGTCAACCTAAATACTTCATAAAACACATTCACGGTTGACAACTCAGTTCAAACTCTCCTCTGTTTGTTTCTCAGCCTGCAGTCTCACATCAGGTGTATATGGCTGCAACAAAGTAAGGCTGTTTTATGCCCTTTCCATGTTTTCCTGTTTGTATTTTTTGTTTTTTTAATCTAGCGATGGGAGGTCTATGCCTATAATCTTTTTCATCTTGTTTCACTCTTTTTCAGCGCAAACAGACCCTTTGCCACCAGGAACAGGTAATAATTTCATTGTTTGCGTGGCAACACTATATTCCACAATTGTTTTCAGCCTGAACTGATTAATGTGCAAGTCAAGACACCTTTGCTTATATAGCACTTTATACAATACAGATCTATGCGTTTTGTAGATACTGTACACCTCAGGTGTTGTAGTATTCCTTATCTAATACGTAACACTGACAGACATCCATAATGTGGCAACAAACTACACCTTCATTAAAGAGCACATGGACAAAAACACTGGAACTAAACGGATACTAATGCACTGTTCTGCTTAACCTATAGCACTATATTAATGCTATCAGTGAATATATCACCATACACTACAGATGTGCTCTCTATTTTTGAATTTGATAAAAAATAAATATGACCTTCAGCAAATGATGTTCATTGTTTCCTTAGTGGATTGATGATCTTTCTTAAATCTTTTTGCATTCTGATTTGTTTCTTTTTGCATTTTTCATTGATACTTGTGCACAGCTTTCGGTCTGTCGTATAAAAATGCTAATTTATGCGGGAACTTATCAAAAATCTGACACCAAAAACTGCAAACTTCCCCCTGCACTAGTAGATCTACCCGTCTCATATGTATTGTTTCCTGCATGACTTGTAGCACAGGCCTGTCTTCAAAAGCGTCCACTCACTTGTCATAAGCCTGTCTCACCCTCATTTTGTTCCAAATGTAAGAACATTTCTCATGTCTATTTGCGTGTCAGAGTTGAAATGTAAGGAGCGGGAGCTTCAGATGTCTCTAGTGCTGCCCATTTCCTTCCTGGAGAATCTTCATTTCTCTGACCTCCAGCTTAATGATCCGGACTGCCCAGTGTTTTACAACACAACCCATGTGACCACCAGCTTCTCTCTGACGGGCTGCGGAACCAAGAGAATGGTATGAAACCTTCTCACTTGGTCGATAGATGTATTTATTAGTGTCTTTGTATTTCTAGCAATAACAACAGGTTATCCTGTATAGTTTTTTTTCTTTGTTCATTTATCTTTGTAAGTACTGAGCTGTTAGATGAACTCGTCAGAGTTCTAACTCACATTAAGTATAACACTTTGTGTGGTTAAAACATCATTTGCGCGCACTAGTGTTGTTCCAAACTATTTTTTGTGGCAATTTATAATGTAATAATTGCACATAATATACTAAGTATTAAATTAATGTTATAAAATGTTAATAATTTTATGTTATATTTTTCACATAACATAATAGGTTATTCTAGGAGACCTTTATTACATAATGAACACATTGTAGCAACTTACAAAAGTTCATAATGTAATAGCAGCACATAATGTGTAATTACAGTATAGGGTACAATGAGGCTTTTCATTGCTCCCATAGTGTATGAGTGCAGAACAGATATATATGGTTGTATTGAATATTTATGGAGGAACAGATTTTGTGTGAAAATAAATCATAAAAGTGGTTTATTTTGTTTAGAAATCATATAAATGTATGAGGTGGCCCCACACACTGGGCAAAAGCACACAGTACTGATACAAATACTTCACCTAAAATAATATTTTAATAATGTCTAAGTTAATACTTGTTCAAAACAATCACTTAAGCAAAGTTTGAACTATTTTTTTTTTATAAAATAATTCATTTTTGTTCCATAAATATGCTGTCATTAAAAATGTTAATATAGAAATATATTTTTAAAATATAGAAATAAAATAATTTTAAAAAGTAAAGATTAAGAAAGCACTGAAGATCCCATAATAATTTAATATATATTTATAGTCATAACAATAAATGATATTTTATGATATGATTAATATCATATTTTTAAATATGATGGTTTCATTATAAATATGATTATCTCTAAGGTGGACACCACTGGATTGCTCATCGCTCTAAACTGCCATCAGGCGGTGAAGCCCCCGGAAGGGTTCGAGCGGCCATCTTACTATTCCCTACCGACAGAGGGCATCATTGACTTACAGGGGACACTACATTTTCAAATAAATATCCAAATAAATTTCATTACTAAACTAAATTAACTATAATCAACTACATTACTTGAATATATATGAGAACTGAAATGAGCTGATGACATCAGTGTTTTCTCCAGAGCGGCTGTACAGCCCAATCAGATTCTGTTCATTATTTTCCTGTTTAACACTGTGAAGCTGCTTTGAGACAATCTGCATTGTAAAAAGCGCTATAGAAATAAAGGTGACGTGACTTGACAGCCAAAACATTGACCTAAAATCACACTATTTGCAGCGTCTCAGTCTCATGGGATTAGTTTTATGATGTATGTAAATCAATAGTTACTTCAGATTTTATCTGTGATGTTTATGGTTTTTGCAGAGAGGATAAATCATATATTGAAATCGTTAATGTGGGTGTGTCTACTGCACACTGCCGAGTAGCGTCGACACAGGTAATGTAACTAAACGAACACAAAACTTAGTTCAGTTACGCTAAGCAGGGGAAATTCCTGATTTTAAACGAATAACCATTTACACGCTTAGGACGTTAGTGTTGTAAGAATGTACAGGGAGACTTCAGATACAAAAACCAATATGGCGGTGGCTTCACTTTTTATGACATCATGAGCAATCCAGTTCTCTACATAGATCAGTGGTGGACGCCCAGCTTAATATATGATATTTACAATCTGAATCTAACCATGTCATGTCAACAAATGGAAAAGTCAGCTAACTATTTATTATCCAATAATATTATATAATTAGTGCAAAATCAACTTCGCGTTGCTGCCCGCAATCGTGTCAGAGATCAGACAAATTTCCACGTGTATCTTGAAAAGCAGATGTTTTGGAAAGTTTTTGTGCCATCTAGTGGTTTAGAGGAAAATAAAATCAAAGGAGCCTTTTAACCCGTGGAGCCTTTAGCTTCTCTTTTATAATCACTAGGACCAATTTCTCGATACCTAGGTCACTTTTTCAAAACTCTTCACACAGTGCTCACAACATCAGTCGATGTGGGATAAACTGAAGATTATTTATCACTGCTTTTACACAAAATGCATTCAATGATATCTTTAAAATTACATAAATTATTTTCTCATTCATGCACAATCACTGCCAAAACTCTATGAACCTCCTGGCCAATCTGTACATGTTTACATACTCCTTTCAAAACTGTTAAACTTAATCAGTTTTGTATTATGTTAGGTTTTTATAATACATGTATTATTTTTATTGTTATATTTCTACAGTAACACAATATTGAAATTATCCAAATCTGAAAAATCAAATACTATCAAACGGGAAATTTAGGAATAATTGTGTACAGTAATGTAAACATGGATCATGTAATATTTACTGCAGTGAATTCTGAAGAGCAGAGAGTTTCATGTTTCACAAAGAAACAATACAAAAGAAAATAATAATAATGAGTGTTTTTGCTCATTGTTTTATGAGTGACAAATTGTATTTGTTGGTTGAAACCTTTTCTAGTGTTGTGAAAGAATGAATTGATTAGAGAAATTAAGTGTTTTGGTAGTTTTAGTGCATTTTGAATGTGAAACTGCTGTGCCAAGATGAAAGTTTGTTAGGAGACCTGTGCAGTTTTGAAAAAGTGACCCAAATATTGAGAAATGGGTCCTAGCCATTGTAAAAAAAATAATACAATAATACAATTTTATTACATTAACAGAAATATAGGCTTCTTTTCTGAAAAAAAAGTGTGTGAATTTTGTGATTTATGACCTGCTCCATCATTCTGAGTTGCTTTGACGCAGAAGCTTTGCTTTCTAATTATGCAAGTACCTTTTGAGAGAAACGTATTACATCATGAACATTTTATTACATAATTAAATTAATGTAATACTTATTACTGTCATGATGTGGTGTTGTATTGAAGCGTGCAACTCCGTAAAGAACTGTCTTTAATCCAAAAATCCACAAAGGGATACAGGAAAATCACAGGAGAAATACTAAAACATCCACTAAACAGGTTTTAGCACAGACGATACCGGACAAGGAACTGAACATAGCCAGGATTATAGTGTAAATGAGGGAACTAAACAGGAACAGCTGAACAGAATGGTTAACTAATGAGTTACCAACTGGCACATACATAGAAACTAGGGAACAGGAACAGAACCAAACCAGAACAAAACATAATCCCGACAATTACATTATATCCCAAAAGTTGTCCATAGGTGTACAAACAGTGAACTTAAAATGTAGGTCGGCCAATCAAAACAGCTCCCATTCTAAATGGACAATCACCAACTAAAGAAATATCACCAGGTAATGCCTAGAAATTAATCTCTTTTAAAAAAAAAGAATCTCTACAAAGAGGATAAGAGTTAAAGAAATTATTGGAGCGACACGGTGTGAGTGGTGCTTCTTTCAGATGTTTCATTTGATTTCCTTTGGTATCTCATATTTGATATTTTCTAGCATTTAGGTTCAGAACTGCTGTACACCAACACTTTACGCAGCATCAATCCAAACTCCACAATAAGCCGTGTTGCCACTCTCATCCTCCCACTTGCCTGCCGGTTTCCCGGACAACAAGCCAAAGTTCCATCTTTTAAAATCTCCATACCTGATGAAGTGGAAACGTTTGGTGCAGTGTCCTTCTGGATTGAGTTCCACCTTCCCGGAGAGGGCCCTATGGCTGCCGAGACGCGTCTGGCGCGCATGCGCAGTTTGCAGCCGGTGCGTGCGGCTCGAGAGCTACGCGCTACAGGCAGGATGGAGATGCTGGACCTGCATGTGTTTTCCAACTGCTCCCTGGGCCGTGCTGAGCTCATGGTGGGCCGCTGTGTTGAGTCAGAGACAAAAGACTTCGTAAACACACGGCCTCTGCTGGACCACGGGTTAGTATCAACATTAGCCCTGTCAAAGATTCAAACTACTTCTTCTGCTAATAGTTATTCGTGTTAGTTAGGAGTGACCCAAAAATATCATGGACTTAATTTGGGCCTGTATGAAACCACCCAGAACACCCTAATAGTCGCATAGCAGCACACTAACAAACAGTCTTAAACCTTTTGCAACTGCATAGCAACGCCCTGGCAACCACCCAATGTGGCAGCACCTGGACCAGCAGAACTCACTCAGCACTGACATGTTTCCCGTCATGTGCCATTTGTGCTGTAGACATGATGAATTTTAAAAATGTGGCTTGTTGAGGAGAGAGAGATGTGCAGTTTTGATGATATTCTCCTGAAACTCATTTACATTGGCTTACACTGATGGCATTCAGTCTCAATCTCTATGCACCACAATATCATAAACACATGACTGGATTATAGAGACATTTTTGTACTATTAAAGTGAAATTGTAGAAAGCTAAATTATAGTTTATATTCTAGAAATAAAGATTCAGGGCACATCTCATTCTTACTCATAGTTGTTTTTGTGATATAATGGTTGGAATGTCAAATGAAGATAATTCAGATTGAATAGCCTCTATTCATACATCTCCTCTTGTTTCATGTGCTTCATGTGTTTAGACAACACCTTCCACTTTCCATCATAAATCTGTTCACACGGCTCTCTGTATTTCAGCTGTACAGCTGGAAATGGAACCTTGGAGGTCTTGACGTCATCTTCGACTGTTCGGATTTACCGCTTGTATCTCGGTTCTCTGGGTGTAATGGGAGACACTGTATGTTTCATTATCTGTGTTCTCAATATACTTGATAACCTCTTCATGTACATTCTATGTACGGGTGAGTCTTTCTTGCATGTCTGTTGTTAAACTCTGTTAATTTATCTGTCTAGATGTATGTTGAGTGTCTAGTGCACCTTTGTGTTACCATCAAACAAAGCCAGAGATGTCCTGATCCGTGTGCAGGAACAGCAGACAAGACTCTAGTAAACAGCATTCTGACCCACAACTACACTGTCCGTTCAGGGCCCATTAACCTCATAAAAGCCACAGAAACCAGCACTACAACTGCTAAACCAGTCGCTCAGCCCTCCACTAGTCAGGTCTCAACAGCCTCTGCCTCTCGCAGTAAGTGTTTTACTGGCTAATATCGGTATAGTGCAGAGCCGGACACAGCACATATTAATCTATGTTTGCTCTTCTCTGTTTCAGCTCTGGGTAGAGGTGCATTCTGGGTAGTTACTGTGTCACTGGCTGTGCAGCTTCTTCAGCTCATGGAGAACTTCATCACAGACTAATCAAAATCATCTTATTTTATCTTCTTTCTTAACCATCATTACAATGTTTCTTTATATACCCTTTAATTGTGGAAAAAGTACATATTGTAGGACAACATGCTTTTACTGTCATTCACAAATTTTGGGATAGCATCAAGAAACATATCTACACCTCTTTTAATTTTGACCAACTATAACAACATTATGTAATTAAAAGAAATGATATCTTATTAACAAGAATAAAGAAATCAGTAGTTCAGTAAAGAATGACAATTCTGGCATTTATTCACCCTCATGTTTTTCCAAATGCATATGAAGGAATAAAGATGGAGATGATTATCAGAATGTTCACGCTGCACTTATAATGAAAGCAGACAGTAACCAGGGCCTGTTGAGCTCCAAAATGGACAAAAAACAAAAAATCACCATAAAAGTATCATATAAATAGTTCATATGACTTGTGCACTATAGAATGTGTGAAGAACGGACCACAATTTAGCCCACAATGCACTTCCAATAATGAGAATCAGTTTCAATACAGTTTTATAGCAGTATTAATGTACAAAATCAATATTTTTATTACAGATTTTTACAAATCCAACATTAAACTTAATGACAAAACATGTGCATCTCAGCTGGTTTGTGTCATTTTATCATGTCAATAGCTGCAGGTGCTTCAGCCTGTCTGAGATCTGTGTCCTGATTGCAAGAGATTCCTGCTAGACTGGTGGCCCTATTGTACCGATCTGAGCGCATGGTCTAAAGCGCACGGCGCAAGTGCACTTAGGGTGTGTCCGAATCCACTTTTGCTAGTTTAACGATGGGAAAAATGGTCGGCGTGCCAGGTGCATAGTCTAAAAGGGTTGTCCCTATTCTCTTAATGAGTAATGGTGTGTTTTGGGCATCTCCCATTCCCTTTAAAAGCCAGTTGCGCTCGCACCATCGGGAATTAACTATTTACATGGAGGAATTTGCAAGCAGAAAAACTGAACGCTTCTCTAGCAAGGAAATGGATCTGCTCGTCATTACTGCAAATAGGTAGGCTAATTCTTATACATGCAATGACTATCCATTATGACATGTTGGCATTTTATGTACACAATAATAATCTTTTACATTTTAATCCTTTCATTTTGCTGCTGCGCGTCCCTGTGTGTGTAATAAGCAAACCTATAGGCACATGTTACTAACGCACTCTTTAAATAAAAAAAATATTGAGGTTTCAGTTGGTCAATGGTGCTATTTCAGTTGCCTTAAAATAGCAACGTGCCTGAACACACCTGGTTTTCAGACCAGCACGCCCATGGGCTCACAAATGGGCGGAAATGCATTTGTTATTTAAACAACGTGGTGCAGTACGTGAAAATGATTACTGCGTCGGGCTGACACTAGCAGAAAACACTTGCATCGCGCCGGGTGCCGCATTGCGCCAGGTGTATGATAGGGTCTTAAATGTTTTTGTTCTGGTTGAGAAACTTATCATGAGAAACACACAATGGCAAACATTAACAGAGGTGGAATTGTTGAAGTTTGCAGTGTCCTTCAGGGGTCTATGGGATCAGTGCACAGTCACACATCTGAACCTCATCACTGAACCTCATCACTCAGAAAGCCACTGATTTCAATGTTTATTCAATGCCTTTACAGATTTCTTCATTTGGGGGGTTTCTTAACAAATACTGATGTATGTCATGTTATTGATTCAATAAAAGTTTTAACAGCCCTAGTTAAAAGTTCACTGAAGGTACTGTGTTCAGTGTAATCCAGTTGCTTTGTAGCAGGTACAGTAACAGCACTGTGTCTGAAAGCCAAGTCAGCTTATTACAGATTTTTATGATTACTAACTAAAATTACACACAGTGTTTTGCAAAACACTAAACCCACATCTCTACATTAGATATTGAGCTTTGTTTTTGAGATTATGCTTAAGCCATCGTAAAAAACTGTAAGCACACTTCAAAAAAATCACATAGTACTACTGTGGTACACATGCAAAAAGTTGTATGTTTAATGAAAATCAATGTAGCCTTTTATCCATGTGTTAACAGACAGCAAATACAACCTAACCCTAATTTTATATCTGTTATTTAACAGTGATCCCCGTTGTGCAGGTGGGGTGTGTTGTAACACATTATATTCTATACTTTTATGAATTATTTTGAGAAACCATGAGAAAAAGGTGAATAAAGACTGAGTCAATGTTCAGAAATGATTAATTATTATTGTTTTGAACTATGCTGTATAGCTGTATTTAGCGATGTGTTTGTTGTCAAACTCAAAAATGTGTATATTTTTAATGATTACAAAATGCCATTATTTTGTTTTAAAAAGTTAATAATTGTAATTTTATTGACAAAATATTTTAGTTTGTCTTGGACATTTTTTTTATTATATCAGGTATCATTTTAATCTGTCATATATGGTCATGTTATAATGTACCCCACCTATGGGGCATGTTGTCACATTTCACTTCCATTCTTTCGGGGTAAATCAAGAAAAAAGCATACACTGTATTAATGAAACAAAACCACATAATTGTACCAGACGTGTGAAATTAATGTGGGAAAAAATAAATACTCTGAACCCCAAATGTTTTTGCACAAACTGAGAAAGTCAAAAAGTGTTAGGTTGTGCCCCGCTGTCCCCTATATATATATATATATGTATATATATATATATATATATATATATATATATATATATATATATATATATACATATATAAAACAATGTTAACATGAACATTTGATATTTAATAGAATTGAACACGTTTGTAGGTCTATATTGTATCATTTTTCATTGTAGCCTTATTTAAATTGATTTTTGTCGTGTTTTTGAGTTTGTTTTTTCTCTGTTATGTTCATGTTTGAGTTCTTTGTCTAGTTCTAGTCTGTTAATTAGTTCAGATCTCCTCTGTTCTCTCACTGTTTGTTTCTATGGTTACTAATTGATTGTGATAGTTCAGTTCAGGTGTGTTTCATTAATTATCTCGTCAGCTTCTGTGTTTGCCCTTCTATTTAAGCCCTTTAGTTTCTGTCTGTTCATTGTCTAGCTTTGTTTAATGTGAAGTGTGAATGTAATTGTTTTTCCTCTTTGAGTTTCCTGTTTATTGTTTGGATTATTCTATTAAAAGTCTCCTGAAGATATCTCCTCCATCGTGCACTTTAGTATTGCATCCACTCGTGACAGAAAACTAGACCTAAAAAGAAACAGAAGAATAGATTTGCCAGCAGTCAAACTCCTCTGCTTGGAACAAGTTAAAACCCTCGAGGACCATATGAGGATGCTAACCCTAACCGGCGTGCCTGACTTCGTTTCTCGACCGCTCATTGAAGGTATTTTAAAAAAAAAACCTTTCCTGTTAACCTACACTTTGTATCCCACCCCTCATTGTTTTACATCTGTCTGAGTATTCCAAAATACCCAAACTCACTGACTTTTACCCAATAACTATACTTGGCTCATCTTTGGATGGACTGAGACCTGGATTTGATCGAAGAACAAAGTGACGCTGCCTCTCTCTACAAACTACACCAAACCTGGGAGGGATTTGAGAACAGGTGTGCTTGCCGCTTATTCTTGGAAATACTCCTCTGTGCAATAATTCTGTTGAATTCATGCTTTTACTAACACTAACTGAATTTTGTGATGTATTGTTCTCTAGGTGAGCTGGGTGTGCAGTTATTCTGCATTCAGAATGGAAGGCCACATGTTTATTTTACCGTCCACCTTGAGGCTTTACTGGGTCAATGCTTTATGGTGACTACCAGCATTCAACCAATTTTTGCAAGAAGCTCTAATGGAAGCAAAATCACTTAAACCAAGCACAGCCGCATGTAGTAGACTATCTGAAGGTAAGAAGTTTGCACCGGTTGCGCTTTCAACTTGAGCATTGAGTGACTTATCTATTTTATATTTTGAACTATTCAATTTGTATTGTTTAAAGAGCATCTGCATAATGTTCTTTCCTTGTTAATGGTTTGTTCCTGTCATGTTGCTCATTTTGTGTTTAACTGCATTTTATAGTACTAATAGTGCTAATCTTTTAACCAGTGATCACTTGTGCACCTAGCTCTTTGGCACCAATTCAGAAGCCTCAGCTCTCATGTGAAGGCCTAGCCCTAACCCCCTCCCCCCGATGATGCCGTCCTACTAGGTCTGAATTTTTTAATGCACCACCAACATCTGTGTTTACAGCTCTATGACAGTTCTGCAGTCGCAAAGTTGAAGCCATCCTCTGCTCGTCTTTTACCAGAGGACACCATGACCCATCCACTCTCCCAACTCAACCAATGCTGGGTATAACAATTTGTGAGGAGCAGAACCGAGGGCAGTGTCACATCCAGGTACATATCAAAAGCCAGTTAAGATCAGATGGCAGATATTTAGGGGGCGCTCTCATATGTCATGACAAGAAATTAGGGAGCAGAGATGTATCTAGCAATATGCACACTAAAAGGCTTTAGAGATGGTTGATGACTGGTGCATTAAGTCTACAGTAAAAAGCTGTTAAAATGTTTTTCGGACTAGTGTGTTTGAACTTTTACAAAGGCTCTCCACATTTCTGCTGTTTCCTGCTCCCTGTCTCCCTGGAGTTTTAATCACACCTGACACTCAAAACCCCATTAGTAACACTATAAAGCGCCCTCACAGAGCAATTGGTGTCACACAGACTCTCTTACATAAGGATTTGTATAGTTACCTCACCAAAGGCTTTCAAGTCCTCTTCAGTCTTCATCTTGTCAAGTCAGGGCGTCTCCTCATCTCGTCAGTTTCTCAGTGTATGGTTTTCTTCGTCAAGCCTCAAGTTTGCGTTCTCTAGCCACTGTTGCCTTGCGGATGAACGGCCGGAAAGCATTGAGAGTTTTCTATTTTAGTTGTAAATGATGTGGTGTAGGTGGCCCCAAAGTAAATAACTGATTCATTTCCATTGCAAAAATCATTAATCAAACTTACTTTAGCTGGACAATATTTTTTTTTTTTTTTCTAGAGCTGCTGTACAGCCAAAACCTCTCTCTTCCATTATTTTCCTATTATCACTGTAAAGCTGCTTTGAAACAATCTACATTGTAAAAAGCGCTATATAAATTGTCTTGACTTTATACGTTCATGTTTGTTTAATTTGTGCTTTTTTGTTTTTATGCTATATATATTTTTGCAGGATTTTTATTACTGCAAAAACCTTTCATTGTCCATTTTCTTTAAATACTAACCCTAATACCAAAAAATGCATAATGTTCACAATCCCCTCCCTGCACCTCACCCACTCGTTTAATTTGTTTACAGCTGTCTGGCTATTCCATAGATCTGATGAAGAGTTTATTCCAGCCATGTTCCTTAACATTGGTTGATCAGAGGCTGCATTGCGAGATGGCCATGTTCCACAACTGCTAAGTATAGTTGGAACAGGGTAAAGTCTGTCACCTGCAGGTGAAGATCCTAAACCAGAAGCTCAGGTATCAGATAGGGGTGCTCCAAACTTTGGTTTAGGCAAATTAGGCAGCAGAGGTGTATTTAGCAGTGTGACTGTTTAAAGTTTGGCAGCGGCTATTTGCACTAAGTGTTAAAAGTAATAAGATCATAATTACACTTGGTGAAAATAACATATTTTCTTAGTGATGGATGATTTAACACTAAGTGCAAATAGCTGTAGATGCTATTTACTAAGTGAAAATAGTGATATATTCTATTTACACCATATAAAAGTAGCAGTTCTTTGCAATATAAATGGTAATTACATGTAATTTATACTTTTTATTTTGACTGCATACTATTTGCACCTCAGTATTGTTGTACATTTAACAGGATGCACTAATAATATAGTGTCAATGATTATATTTATTTAAATTATTAAATGGATGCCACCTTAAAGGGGTGCCCTCCCTACACCAACCCCTAACCCAATAAATGCTTTTATTATTATTAAACATTTCATTAGGCACTTTATTTCCACATTTATAACATTTTCTTAATTTTTATTGAACGTAATGCCTTTCTGATGTGATTTGTGATGAGAAAAGGGAGAAGAGCAAGCTCTGCAAAAGGCGGATTTGAACCCGTGTTGATCACGTCAACACAATGATCCATTAGTCATACAGTTTACTGATCGCACCACTGAAGACATTGAAATGTTTAAATGCTGCTTATTTTAAATGTTTGGCACAGCCAGGCATTGTTAGGCGGAGCTAGTGCGAATTGCACTTCCCAACAAGGCATGCTATTTGCACTTGGTGTGAAATAGACACACTGTTAAAGTTTTAGGGGTGGTTAATAATTGATGCATTAATTGAATGTCATTGTTAACAAGGGTTAGGTAATTTTTTTTTAAATAGTCTTGAAGTTATTGTGTTAATGTTGATGTGTACTATAATGAATATACAGAATAGTGAATGTGAATTGTAATTTTTTTTGTGCTCCTCTGCATTCTTTGCATTTCATTTAATCTCGTAATACTTCCATTCCTCTTCCCCTTTATGCCTATGCATTTATGACTTTAAGTCAATTTTAGTTGTAGTGCTTCTCAAAACGCATAGGACAGTGGCTTTGACACTTTATTTTAGCCTTTGTGCTCCTTTGCACCATTTTGTATTTATGCCCTTGTGCCCTCTTTTATGCACCCCTTATTTTAAGCTCCTGGTCGTCAACTATTTGGCGTTTATGCCCTTTCCATTTTCTTTTCCTGTTTGTTCTTCTGGAAGTACCCTTTTTGTATTCATTAACACGTTATGATTTCCCCCTTATGTCTTTTCTATTTGAGTTCCTTATTACTACTAATTTTTACTTATTACTAGTTCTTAATTTTTTTTGTGCCATATGCTTTTACCAATTTAAATGGTTTTGTGCATCAGTGTTTTAATTTGTCTTAGTTTCATTTTAATGACAGTTTTGGACTTTATAGGCCTTTTCATTTCTCTTTATACCATTGAAATGTTTTCAAACCAGCTTAAAGCATTATAAATGTTACTTAACCCTTGTTTCAGTATTATGTACCTTTTTATATTTATGCCCCTTTCTATTTGTTTCTAATATACTTATACAGGTTGTATTAATTTTTTCCTCTCCTTTTTGTATTCCCTTTATGTATGCTTTTTTTTGCCATGTGCAGTCACTTTATGCCACTCTGTATTTTAGCCTTTTGTCCTTTTTGTATTTATGAACTTATTTTATCTATATTTTGCTGTGTATGCCACAAGCACATGCTTGTACAAGTGTGCCATTTGTTCTCATGCAGTCATTGCCACTTTTTTTTATTTATTTTTTTTACTCTTAATGCTGTATAAGGAATTTGCTTTGTGATACCCTACCCAAATAAGTGTTTGCTTTGTATTCATGTCTTCACCTCTTGTATTCCTCTTTAAGACTCGTCTTTGTTAAGCCCAATTTTTTTTTTGTCCTGCTTGTATTTTTATTTAATAGAATTTCATATTTATACTCTATTATTAGCCATTTATGTTGTTTTCACTGTCCCCATTGACTTGACTATGCTTTGCCCATATATTACTTATTTCCTTTTGTTTATTTTATACCCTTGTATTTATGCTTTTTGTCCTTGTGTCTTGTACTTGGCTCAAGAAAATTAGGCTCATGGTTTTTTTTTTTCTTAAATGTCTCTAGTATTTATGGTCACACATGAAATTTAAATAGATTTTTGCTTTTTGTATTCATGGCTTGCCTCTTGTGCCCTTTTAGTGCTTGTATTTCTGTCTTTTCTTTGACCCTTTTTGTCTGTCACACTGCACTTAGGGCATATTTATGCCTATTAATTTGTGCTTTTAATGTTTTTTTTTTTTTTTTTTTTTTTTTTCTTGCAATTTTATGCTTTTTCCTATGTCATTGTGAAGCTTTGAAAGTTGTAAACTGACTTGTTTTTCTTCTCTCTTCTTTTTTGGGGACCGAAATATGTTAATTAAAAGAATAAAGACAAAGAAATGGACTTCCATCCATTGTTGTTTTTAAAAACGTTCGTTTAATCCTTTGCCAGTACCCTTTTATTTTGTTCCTTTTCTTGTATTTGTTCCCATATGCTTCTTTATTAATTTGTATACAATTACATTTTATTTAGTCTATCCATGCAGAGTGGGAGCTGTAGGTGAAGCAAGGGTATCCAACAGAGGGAACCGTATGCATGCTGTTCTCCTGTTGGATATATAGACTTGTAGCATCGAGGGTTGCCACGGACACCAGGTGAGTGGGGTAGGTTTAATATAGTGGAGGGCTATATAGCCACTTGTGTTTCAAATAACCACAAATTATTCTCTTTGCAGGTGTCCACCATGAGGGCTACGCCAGAGAGGGCTGGATCCGAGCGGGGTGTGGCATAGAGGGTTGCCACGGACACCAGGTGAGTGGGGTAGGTTTTAGGGAGTTTGTGGTGTGGGTTTAGTATAGTGGAGGGCTATATAGCCACCGTAATGCCGCAAGGGGTA
>CM077206.1:41029282-41037040 GCA_039654625.1 Rhinogobio ventralis
GGTTAGGGTTAGGGTTAGGGTTAGGGTTAGGGTTAGGGTTAGGGTTAGGGTTAGGGTTAGGGTTAGGGTTAGGGTTAGGGTTAGGGTTAGGGTTAGGGTTAGGGTTGGGTTAGGGTTAGGGTTAGGGTTAGGGTTAGGGTTAGGGTTAGGGTTAGGGTTGGGTTAGGGTTAGGGTTAGGGTTAGGGTTAGGGTTAGGGTTAGGGTTAGGGTTAGGGTTAGGGTTAGGGTTAGGGTTAGGGTTAGGGTTAGGGTTAGGGTTAGGGTTAGGGTTAGGGTTAGGGTTAGGGTTAGGGTTAGGGTTAGGGTTAGGGTTAGGGTTAGGGTTAGGGTTAGGGTTAGGGTTAGGGTTAGGGTTAGGGTTAGGGTTAGGGTTAGGGTTAGGGTTAGGGTTAGGGTTAGGGTTAGGGTTAGGGTTAGGGTTAGGGTTAGGGTTAGGGTTAGGGTTAGGGTTAGGGTTAGGGTTAGGGTTAGGGTTAGGGTTAGGGTTAGGGTTAGGGTTAGGGTTAGGGTTAGGGTTAGGGTTAGGGTTAGGGTTAGGGTTAGGGTTAGGGTTAGGGTTAGGGTTAGGGTTAGGGTTAGGGTTAGGGTTAGGGTTAGGGTTAGGGTTAGGGTTAGGGTTAGGGTTAGGGTTAGGGTTAGGGTTAGGGTTAGGGTTAGGGTTAGGGTTAGGGTTAGGGTTAGGGTTAGGGTTAGGGTTAGGGTTAGGGTTAGGGTTAGGGTTAGGGTTAGGGTTAGGGTTAGGGTTAGGGTTAGGGTTAGGGTTAGGGTTAGGGTTAGGGTTAGGGTTAGGGTTAGGGTTAGGGTTAGGGTTAGGGTTAGGGTTAGGGTTAGGGTTAGGGTTAGGGTTAGGGTTAGGGTTAGGGTTAGGGTTAGGGTTAGGGTTAGGGTTAGGGTTAGGGTTAGGGTTAGGGTTAGGGTTAGGGTTAGGGTTAGGGTTAGGGTTAGGGTTAGGGTTAGGGTTAGGGTTAGGGTTAGGGTTAGGGTTAGGGTTAGGGTTAGGGTTAGGGTTAGGGTTAGGGTTAGGGTTAGGGTTAGGGTTAGGGTTAGGGTTAGGGTTAGGGTTAGGGTTAGGGTTAGGGTTAGGGTTAGGGTTAGGGTTAGGGTTAGGGTTAGGGTTAGGGTTAGGGTTAGGGTTAGGGTTAGGGTTAGGGTTAGGGTTAGGGTTAGGGTTAGGGTTAGGGTTAGGGTTAGGGTTAGGGTTAGGGTTAGGGTTAGGGTTAGGGTTAGGGTTAGGGTTAGGGTTAGGGTTAGGGTTAGGGTTAGGGTTAGGGTTAGGGTTAGGGTTAGGGTTAGGGTTAGGGTTAGGGTTAGGGTTAGGGTTAGGGTTAGGGTTAGGGTTAGGGTTAGGGTTAGGGTTAGGGTTAGGGTTAGGGTTAGGGTTAGGGTTAGGGTTAGGGTTAGGGTTAGGGTTAGGGTTAGGGTTAGGGTTAGGGTTAGGGTTAGGGTTAGGGTTAGGGTTAGGGTTAGGGTTAGGGTTAGGGTTAGGGTTAGGGTTAGGGTTAGGGTTAGGGTTAGGGTTAGGGTTAGGGTTAGGGTTAGGGTTAGGGTTAGGGTTAGGGTTAGGGTTAGGGTTAGGGTTAGGGTTAGGGTTAGGGTTAGGGTTAGGGTTAGGGTTAGGGTTAGGGTTAGGGTTAGGGTTAGGGTTAGGGTTAGGGTTAGGGTTAGGGTTAGGGTTAGGGTTAGGGTTAGGGTTAGGGTTAGGGTTAGGGTTAGGGTTAGGGTTAGGGTTAGGGTTAGGGTTAGGGTTAGGGTTAGGGTTAGGGTTAGGGTTAGGGTTAGGGTTAGGGTTAGGGTTAGGGTTAGGGTTAGGGTTAGGGTTAGGGTTAGGGTTAGGGTTAGGGTTAGGGTTAGGGTTAGGGTTAGGGTTAGGGTTAGGGTTAGGGTTAGGGTTAGGGTTAGGGTTAGGGTTAGGGTTAGGGTTAGGGTTAGGGTTAGGGTTAGGGTTAGGGTTAGGGTTAGGGTTAGGGTTAGGGTTAGGGTTAGGGTTAGGGTTAGGGTTAGGGTTAGGGTTAGGGTTAGGGTTAGGGTTAGGGTTAGGGTTAGGGTTAGGGTTAGGGTTAGGGTTAGGGTTAGGGTTAGGGTTAGGGTTAGGGTTAGGGTTAGGGTTAGGGTTAGGGTTAGGGTTAGGGTTAGGGTTAGGGTTAGGGTTAGGGTTAGGGTTAGGGTTAGGGTTAGGGTTAGGGTTAGGGTTAGGGTTAGGGTTAGGGTTAGGGTTAGGGTTAGGGTTAGGGTTAGGGTTAGGGTTAGGGTTAGGGTTAGGGTTAGGGTTAGGGTTAGGGTTAGGGTTAGGGTTAGGGTTAGGGTTAGGGTTAGGGTTAGGGTTAGGGTTAGGGTTAGGGTTAGGGTTAGGGTTAGGGTTAGGGTTAGGGTTAGGGTTAGGGTTAGGGTTAGGGTTAGGGTTAGGGTTAGGGTTAGGGTTAGGGTTAGGGTTAGGGTTAGGGTTAGGGTTAGGGTTAGGGTTAGGGTTAGGGTTAGGGTTAGGGTTAGGGTTAGGGTTAGGGTTAGGGTTAGGGTTAGGGTTAGGGTTAGGGTTAGGGTTAGGGTTAGGGTTAGGGTTAGGGTTAGGGTTAGGGTTAGGGTTAGGGTTAGGGTTAGGGTTAGGGTTAGGGTTAGGGTTAGGGTTAGGGTTAGGGTTAGGGTTAGGGTTAGGGTTAGGGTTAGGGTTAGGGTTAGGGTTAGGGTTAGGGTTAGGGTTAGGGTTAGGGTTAGGGTTAGGGTTAGGGTTAGGGTTAGGGTTAGGGTTAGGGTTAGGGTTAGGGTTAGGGTTAGGGTTAGGGTTAGGGTTAGGGTTAGGGTTAGGGTTAGGGTTAGGGTTAGGGTTAGGGTTAGGGTTAGGGTTAGGGTTAGGGTTAGGGTTAGGGTTAGGGTTAGGGTTAGGGTTAGGGTTAGGGTTAGGGTTAGGGTTAGGGTTAGGGTTAGGGTTAGGGTTAGGGTTA
The DNA here is from genome assembly GCA_039654625.1 of Rhinogobio ventralis. Classification (NCBI taxonomy): domain Eukaryota; kingdom Metazoa; phylum Chordata; class Actinopteri; order Cypriniformes; family Gobionidae; genus Rhinogobio; species Rhinogobio ventralis. The sequence goes on from CM077206.1 coordinate 41,032,220, forward strand.
GGGTTAGGGTTAGGGTTAGGGTTAGGGTTAGGGTTAGGGTTAGGGTTAGGGTTAGGGTTAGGGTTAGGGTTAGGGTTAGGGTTAGGGTTAGGGTTAGGGTTAGGGTTAGGGTTAGGGTTAGGGTTAGGGTTAGGGTTAGGGTTAGGGTTAGGGTTAGGGTTAGGGTTAGGGTTAGGGTTAGGGTTAGGGTTAGGGTTAGGGTTAGGGTTAGGGTTAGGGTTAGGGTTAGGGTTAGGGTTAGGGTTAGGGTTAGGGTTAGGGTTAGGGTTAGGGTTAGGGTTAGGGTTAGGGTTAGGGTTAGGGTTAGGGTTAGGGTTAGGGTTAGGGTTAGGGTTAGGGTTAGGGTTAGGGTTAGGGTTAGGGTTAGGGTTAGGGTTAGGGTTAGGGTTAGGGTTAGGGTTAGGGTTAGGGTTAGGGTTAGGGTTAGGGTTAGGGTTAGGGTTAGGGTTAGGGTTAGGGTTAGGGTTAGGGTTAGGGTTAGGGTTAGGGTTAGGGTTAGGGTTAGGGTTAGGGTTAGGGTTAGGGTTAGGGTTAGGGTTAGGGTTAGGGTTAGGGTTAGGGTTAGGGTTAGGGTTAGGGTTAGGGTTAGGGTTAGGGTTAGGGTTAGGGTTAGGGTTAGGGTTAGGGTTAGGGTTAGGGTTAGGGTTAGGGTTAGGGTTAGGGTTAGGGTTAGGGTTAGGGTTAGGGTTAGGGTTAGGGTTAGGGTTAGGGTTAGGGTTAGGGTTAGGGTTAGGGTTAGGGTTAGGGTTAGGGTTAGGGTTAGGGTTAGGGTTAGGGTTAGGGTTAGGGTTAGGGTTAGGGTTAGGGTTAGGGTTAGGGTTAGGGTTAGGGTTAGGGTTAGGGTTAGGGTTAGGGTTAGGGTTAGGGTTAGGGTTAGGGTTAGGGTTAGGGTTAGGGTTAGGGTTAGGGTTAGGGTTAGGGTTAGGGTTAGGGTTAGGGTTAGGGTTAGGGTTAGGGTTAGGGTTAGGGTTAGGGTTAGGGTTAGGGTTAGGGTTAGGGTTAGGGTTAGGGTTAGGGTTAGGGTTAGGGTTAGGGTTAGGGTTAGGGTTAGGGTTAGGGTTAGGGTTAGGGTTAGGGTTAGGGTTAGGGTTAGGGTTAGGGTTAGGGTTAGGGTTAGGGTTAGGGTTAGGGTTAGGGTTAGGGTTAGGGTTAGGGTTAGGGTTAGGGTTAGGGTTAGGGTTAGGGTTAGGGTTAGGGTTAGGGTTAGGGTTAGGGTTAGGGTTAGGGTTAGGGTTAGGGTTAGGGTTAGGGTTAGGGTTAGGGTTAGGGTTAGGGTTAGGGTTAGGGTTAGGGTTAGGGTTAGGGTTAGGGTTAGGGTTAGGGTTAGGGTTAGGGTTAGGGTTAGGGTTAGGGTTAGGGTTAGGGTTAGGGTTAGGGTTAGGGTTAGGGTTAGGGTTAGGGTTAGGGTTAGGGTTAGGGTTAGGGTTAGGGTTAGGGTTAGGGTTAGGGTTAGGGTTAGGGTTAGGGTTAGGGTTAGGGTTAGGGTTAGGGTTAGGGTTAGGGTTAGGGTTAGGGTTAGGGTTAGGGTTAGGGTTAGGGTTAGGGTTAGGGTTAGGGTTAGGGTTAGGGTTAGGGTTAGGGTTAGGGTTAGGGTTAGGGTTAGGGTTAGGGTTAGGGTTAGGGTTAGGGTTAGGGTTAGGGTTAGGGTTAGGGTTAGGGTTAGGGTTAGGGTTAGGGTTAGGGTTAGGGTTAGGGTTAGGGTTAGGGTTAGGGTTAGGGTTAGGGTTAGGGTTAGGGTTAGGGTTAGGGTTAGGGTTAGGGTTAGGGTTAGGGTTAGGGTTAGGGTTAGGGTTAGGGTTAGGGTTAGGGTTAGGGTTAGGGTTAGGGTTAGGGTTAGGGTTAGGGTTAGGGTTAGGGTTAGGGTTAGGGTTAGGGTTAGGGTTAGGGTTAGGGTTAGGGTTAGGGTTAGGGTTAGGGTTAGGGTTAGGGTTAGGGTTAGGGTTAGGGTTAGGGTTAGGGTTAGGGTTAGGGTTAGGGTTAGGGTTAGGGTTAGGGTTAGGGTTAGGGTTAGGGTTAGGGTTAGGGTTAGGGTTAGGGTTAGGGTTAGGGTTAGGGTTAGGGTTAGGGTTAGGGTTAGGGTTAGGGTTAGGGTTAGGGTTAGGGTTAGGGTTAGGGTTAGGGTTAGGGTTAGGGTTAGGGTTAGGGTTAGGGTTAGGGTTAGGGTTAGGGTTAGGGTTAGGGTTAGGGTTAGGGTTAGGGTTAGGGTTAGGGTTAGGGTTAGGGTTAGGGTTAGGGTTAGGGTTAGGGTTAGGGTTAGGGTTAGGGTTAGGGTTAGGGTTAGGGTTAGGGTTAGGGTTAGGGTTAGGGTTAGGGTTAGGGTTAGGGTTAGGGTTAGGGTTAGGGTTAGGGTTAGGGTTAGGGTTAGGGTTAGGGTTAGGGTTAGGGTTAGGGTTAGGGTTAGGGTTAGGGTTAGGGTTAGGGTTAGGGTTAGGGTTAGGGTTAGGGTTAGGGTTAGGGTTAGGGTTAGGGTTAGGGTTAGGGTTAGGGTTAGGGTTAGGGTTAGGGTTAGGGTTAGGGTTAGGGTTAGGGTTAGGGTTAGGGTTAGGGTTAGGGTTAGGGTTAGGGTTAGGGTTAGGGTTAGGGTTAGGGTTAGGGTTAGGGTTAGGGTTAGGGTTAGGGTTAGGGTTAGGGTTAGGGTTAGGGTTAGGGTTAGGGTTAGGGTTAGGGTTAGGGTTAGGGTTAGGGTTAGGGTTAGGGTTAGGGTTAGGGTTAGGGTTAGGGTTAGGGTTAGGGTTAGGGTTAGGGTTAGGGTTAGGGTTAGGGTTAGGGTTAGGGTTAGGGTTAGGGTTAGGGTTAGGGTTAGGGTTAGGGTTAGGGTTAGGGTTAGGGTTAGGGTTAGGGTTAGGGTTAGGGTTAGGGTTAGGGTTAGGGTTAGGGTTAGGGTTAGGGTTAGGGTTAGGGTTAGGGTTAGGGTTAGGGTTAGGGTTAGGGTTAGGGTTAGGGTTAGGGTTAGGGTTAGGGTTAGGGTTAGGGTTAGGGTTAGGGTTAGGGTTAGGGTTAGGGTTAGGGTTAGGGTTAGGGTTAGGGTTAGGGTTAGGGTTAGGGTTAGGGTTAGGGTTAGGGTTAGGGTTAGGGTTAGGGTTAGGGTTAGGGTTAGGGTTAGGGTTAGGGTTAGGGTTAGGGTTAGGGTTAGGGTTAGGGTTAGGGTTAGGGTTAGGGTTAGGGTTAGGGTTAGGGTTAGGGTTAGGGTTAGGGTTAGGGTTAGGGTTAGGGTTAGGGTTAGGGTTAGGGTTAGGGTTAGGGTTAGGGTTAGGGTTAGGGTTAGGGTTAGGGTTAGGGTTAGGGTTAGGGTTAGGGTTAGGGTTAGGGTTAGGGTTAGGGTTAGGGTTAGGGTTAGGGTTAGGGTTAGGGTTAGGGTTAGGGTTAGGGTTAGGGTTAGGGTTAGGGTTAGGGTTAGGGTTAGGGTTAGGGTTAGGGTTAGGGTTAGGGTTAGGGTTAGGGTTAGGGTTAGGGTTAGGGTTAGGGTTAGGGTTAGGGTTAGGGTTAGGGTTAGGGTTAGGGTTAGGGTTAGGGTTAGGGTTAGGGTTAGGGTTAGGGTTAGGGTTAGGGTTAGGGTTAGGGTTAGGGTTAGGGTTAGGGTTAGGGTTAGGGTTAGGGTTAGGGTTAGGGTTAGGGTTAGGGTTAGGGTTAGGGTTAGGGTTAGGGTTAGGGTTAGGGTTAGGGTTAGGGTTAGGGTTAGGGTTAGGGTTAGGGTTAGGGTTAGGGTTAGGGTTAGGGTTAGGGTTAGGGTTAGGGTTAGGGTTAGGGTTAGGGTTAGGGTTAGGGTTAGGGTTAGGGTTAGGGTTAGGGTTAGGGTTAGGGTTAGGGTTAGGGTTAGGGTTAGGGTTAGGGTTAGGGTTAGGGTTAGGGTTAGGGTTAGGGTTAGGGTTAGGGTTAGGGTTAGGGTTAGGGTTAGGGTTAGGGTTAGGGTTAGGGTTAGGGTTAGGGTTAGGGTTAGGGTTAGGGTTAGGGTTAGGGTTAGGGTTAGGGTTAGGGTTAGGGTTAGGGTTAGGGTTAGGGTTAGGGTTAGGGTTAGGGTTAGGGTTAGGGTTAGGGTTAGGGTTAGGGTTAGGGTTAGGGTTAGGGTTAGGGTTAGGGTTAGGGTTAGGGTTAGGGTTAGGGTTAGGGTTAGGGTTAGGGTTAGGGTTAGGGTTAGGGTTAGGGTTAGGGTTAGGGTTAGGGTTAGGGTTAGGGTTAGGGTTAGGGTTAGGGTTAGGGTTAGGGTTAGGGTTAGGGTTAGGGTTAGGGTTAGGGTTAGGGTTAGGGTTAGGGTTAGGGTTAGGGTTAGGGTTAGGGTTAGGGTTAGGGTTAGGGTTAGGGTTAGGGTTAGGGTTAGGGTTAGGGTTAGGGTTAGGGTTAGGGTTAGGGTTAGGGTTAGGGTTAGGGTTAGGGTTAGGGTTAGGGTTAGGGTTAGGGTTAGGGTTAGGGTTAGGGTTAGGGTTAGGGTTAGGGTTAGGGTTAGGGTTAGGGTTAGGGTTAGGGTTAGGGTTAGGGTTAGGGTTAGGGTTAGGGTTAGGGTTAGGGTTAGGGTTAGGGTTAGGGTTAGGGTTAGGGTTAGGGTTAGGGTTAGGGTTAGGGTTAGGGTTAGGGTTAGGGTTAGGGTTAGGGTTAGGGTTAGGGTTAGGGTTAGGGTTAGGGTTAGGGTTAGGGTTAGGGTTAGGGTTAGGGTTAGGGTTAGGGTTAGGGTTAGGGTTAGGGTTAGGGTTAGGGTTAGGGTTAGGGTTAGGGTTAGGGTTAGGGTTAGGGTTAGGGTTAGGGTTAGGGTTAGGGTTAGGGTTAGGGTTAGGGTTAGGGTTAGGGTTAGGGTTAGGGTTAGGGTTAGGGTTAGGGTTAGGGTTAGGG
>CM077207.1:0-7500 GCA_039654625.1 Rhinogobio ventralis
ACCCTAACCCTAACCCTAACCCTAACCCTAACCCTAACCCTAACCCTAACCCTAACCCTAACCCTAACCCTAACCCTAACCCTAACCCTAACCCTAACCCTAACCCTAACCCTAACCCTAACCCTAACCCTAACCCTAACCCTAACCCTAACCCTAACCCTAACCCTAACCCTAACCCTAACCCTAACCCTAACCCTAACCCTAACCCTAACCCTAACCCTAACCCTAACCCTAACCCTAACCCTAACCCTAACCCTAACCCTAACCCTAACCCTAACCCTAACCCTAACCCTAACCCTAACCCTAACCCTAACCCTAACCCTAACCCTAACCCTAACCCTAACCCTAACCCTAACCCTAACCCTAACCCTAACCCTAACCCTAACCCTAACCCTAACCCTAACCCTAACCCTAACCCTAACCCTAACCCTAACCCTAACCCTAACCCTAACCCTAACCCTAACCCTAACCCTAACCCTAACCCTAACCCTAACCCTAACCCTAACCCTAACCCTAACCCTAACCCTAACCCTAACCCTAACCCTAACCCTAACCCTAACCCTAACCCTAACCCTAACCCTAACCCTAACCCTAACCCTAACCCTAACCCTAACCCTAACCCTAACCCTAACCCTAACCCTAACCCTAACCCTAACCCTAACCCTAACCCTAACCCTAACCCTAACCCTAACCCTAACCCTAACCCTAACCCTAACCCTAACCCTAACCCTAACCCTAACCCTAACCCTAACCCTAACCCTAACCCTAACCCTAACCCTAACCCTAACCCTAACCCTAACCCTAACCCTAACCCTAACCCTAACCCTAACCCTAACCCTAACCCTAACCCTAACCCTAACCCTAACCCTAACCCTAACCCTAACCCTAACCCTAACCCTAACCCTAACCCTAACCCTAACCCTAACCCTAACCCTAACCCTAACCCTAACCCTAACCCTAACCCTAACCCTAACCCTAACCCTAACCCTAACCCTAACCCTAACCCTAACCCTAACCCTAACCCTAACCCTAACCCTAACCCTAACCCTAACCCTAACCCTAACCCTAACCCTAACCCTAACCCTAACCCTAACCCTAACCCTAACCCTAACCCTAACCCTAACCCTAACCCTAACCCTAACCCTAACCCTAACCCTAACCCTAACCCTAACCCTAACCCTAACCCTAACCCTAACCCTAACCCTAACCCTAACCCTAACCCTAACCCTAACCCTAACCCTAACCCTAACCCTAACCCTAACCCTAACCCTAACCCTAACCCTAACCCTAACCCTAACCCTAACCCTAACCCTAACCCTAACCCTAACCCTAACCCTAACCCTAACCCTAACCCTAACCCTAACCCTAACCCTAACCCTAACCCTAACCCTAACCCTAACCCTAACCCTAACCCTAACCCTAACCCTAACCCTAACCCTAACCCTAACCCTAACCCTAACCCTAACCCTAACCCTAACCCTAACCCTAACCCTAACCCTAACCCTAACCCTAACCCTAACCCTAACCCTAACCCTAACCCTAACCCTAACCCTAACCCTAACCCTAACCCTAACCCTAACCCTAACCCTAACCCTAACCCTAACCCTAACCCTAACCCTAACCCTAACCCTAACCCTAACCCTAACCCTAACCCTAACCCTAACCCTAACCCTAACCCTAACCCTAACCCTAACCCTAACCCTAACCCTAACCCTAACCCTAACCCTAACCCTAACCCTAACCCTAACCCTAACCCTAACCCTAACCCTAACCCTAACCCTAACCCTAACCCTAACCCTAACCCTAACCCTAACCCTAACCCTAACCCTAACCCTAACCCTAACCCTAACCCTAACCCTAACCCTAACCCTAACCCTAACCCTAACCCTAACCCTAACCCTAACCCTAACCCTAACCCTAACCCTAACCCTAACCCTAACCCTAACCCTAACCCTAACCCTAACCCTAACCCTAACCCTAACCCTAACCCTAACCCTAACCCTAACCCTAACCCTAACCCTAACCCTAACCCTAACCCTAACCCTAACCCTAACCCTAACCCTAACCCTAACCCTAACCCTAACCCTAACCCTAACCCTAACCCTAACCCTAACCCTAACCCTAACCCTAACCCTAACCCTAACCCTAACCCTAACCCTAACCCTAACCCTAACCCTAACCCTAACCCTAACCCTAACCCTAACCCTAACCCTAACCCTAACCCTAACCCTAACCCTAACCCTAACCCTAACCCTAACCCTAACCCTAACCCTAACCCTAACCCTAACCCTAACCCTAACCCTAACCCTAACCCTAACCCTAACCCTAACCCTAACCCTAACCCTAACCCTAACCCTAACCCTAACCCTAACCCTAACCCTAACCCTAACCCTAACCCTAACCCTAACCCTAACCCTAACCCTAACCCTAACCCTAACCCTAACCCTAACCCTAACCCTAACCCTAACCCTAACCCTAACCCTAACCCTAACCCTAACCCTAACCCTAACCCTAACCCTAACCCTAACCCTAACCCTAACCCTAACCCTAACCCTAACCCTAACCCTAACCCTAACCCTAACCCTAACCCTAACCCTAACCCTAACCCTAACCCTAACCCTAACCCTAACCCTAACCCTAACCCTAACCCTAACCCTAACCCTAACCCTAACCCTAACCCTAACCCTAACCCTAACCCTAACCCTAACCCTAACCCTAACCCTAACCCTAACCCTAACCCTAACCCTAACCCTAACCCTAACCCTAACCCTAACCCTAACCCTAACCCTAACCCTAACCCTAACCCTAACCCTAACCCTAACCCTAACCCTAACCCTAACCCTAACCCTAACCCTAACCCTAACCCTAACCCTAACCCTAACCCTAACCCTAACCCTAACCCTAACCCTAACCCTAACCCTAACCCTAACCCTAACCCTAACCCTAACCCTAACCCTAACCCTAACCCTAACCCTAACCCTAACCCTAACCCTAACCCTAACCCTAACCCTAACCCTAACCCTAACCCTAACCCTAACCCTAACCCTAACCCTAACCCTAACCCTAACCCTAACCCTAACCCTAACCCTAACCCTAACCCTAACCCTAACCCTAACCCTAACCCTAACCCTAACCCTAACCCTAACCCTAACCCTAACCCTAACCCTAACCCTAACCCTAACCCTAACCCTAACCCTAACCCTAACCCTAACCCTAACCCTAACCCTAACCCTAACCCTAACCCTAACCCTAACCCTAACCCTAACCCTAACCCTAACCCTAACCCTAACCCTAACCCTAACCCTAACCCTAACCCTAACCCTAACCCTAACCCTAACCCTAACCCTAACCCTAACCCTAACCCTAACCCTAACCCTAACCCTAACCCTAACCCTAACCCTAACCCTAACCCTAACCCTAACCCTAACCCTAACCCTAACCCTAACCCTAACCCTAACCCTAACCCTAACCCTAACCCTAACCCTAACCCTAACCCTAACCCTAACCCTAACCCTAACCCTAACCCTAACCCTAACCCTAACCCTAACCCTAACCCTAACCCTAACCCTAACCCTAACCCTAACCCTAACCCTAACCCTAACCCTAACCCTAACCCTAACCCTAACCCTAACCCTAACCCTAACCCTAACCCTAACCCTAACCCTAACCCTAACCCTAACCCTAACCCTAACCCTAACCCTAACCCTAACCCTAACCCTAACCCTAACCCTAACCCTAACCCTAACCCTAACCCTAACCCTAACCCTAACCCTAACCCTAACCCTAACCCTAACCCTAACCCTAACCCTAACCCTAACCCTAACCCTAACCCTAACCCTAACCCTAACCCTAACCCTAACCCTAACCCTAACCCTAACCCTAACCCTAACCCTAACCCTAACCCTAACCCTAACCCTAACCCTAACCCTAACCCTAACCCTAACCCTAACCCTAACCCTAACCCTAACCCTAACCCTAACCCTAACCCTAACCCTAACCCTAACCCTAACCCTAACCCTAACCCTAACCCTAACCCTAACCCTAACCCTAACCCTAACCCTAACCCTAACCCTAACCCTAACCCTAACCCTAACCCTAACCCTAACCCTAACCCTAACCCTAACCCTAACCCTAACCCTAACCCTAACCCTAACCCTAACCCTAACCCTAACCCTAACCCTAACCCTAACCCTAACCCTAACCCTAACCCTAACCCTAACCCTAACCCTAACCCTAACCCTAACCCTAACCCTAACCCTAACCCTAACCCTAACCCTAACCCTAACCCTAACCCTAACCCTAACCCTAACCCTAACCCTAACCCTAACCCTAACCCTAACCCTAACCCTAACCCTAACCCTAACCCTAACCCTAACCCTAACCCTAACCCTAACCCTAACCCTAACCCTAACCCTAACCCTAACCCTAACCCTAACCCTAACCCTAACCCTAACCCTAACCCTAACCCTAACCCTAACCCTAACCCTAACCCTAACCCTAACCCTAACCCTAACCCTAACCCTAACCCTAACCCTAACCCTAACCCTAACCCTAACCCTAACCCTAACCCTAACCCTAACCCTAACCCTAACCCTAACCCTAACCCTAACCCTAACCCTAACCCTAACCCTAACCCTAACCCTAACCCTAACCCTAACCCTAACCCTAACCCTAACCCTAACCCTAACCCTAACCCTAACCCTAACCCTAACCCTAACCCTAACCCTAACCCTAACCCTAACCCTAACCCTAACCCTAACCCTAACCCTAACCCTAACCCTAACCCTAACCCTAACCCTAACCCTAACCCTAACCCTAACCCTAACCCTAACCCTAACCCTAACCCTAACCCTAACCCTAACCCTAACCCTAACCCTAACCCTAACCCTAACCCTAACCCTAACCCTAACCCTAACCCTAACCCTAACCCTAACCCTAACCCTAACCCTAACCCTAACCCTAACCCTAACCCTAACCCTAACCCTAACCCTAACCCTAACCCTAACCCTAACCCTAACCCTAACCCTAACCCTAACCCTAACCCTAACCCTAACCCTAACCCTAACCCTAACCCTAACCCTAACCCTAACCCTAACCCTAACCCTAACCCTAACCCTAACCCTAACCCTAACCCTAACCCTAACCCTAACCCTAACCCTAACCCTAACCCTAACCCTAACCCTAACCCTAACCCTAACCCTAACCCTAACCCTAACCCTAACCCTAACCCTAACCCTAACCCTAACCCTAACCCTAACCCTAACCCTAACCCTAACCCTAACCCTAACCCTAACCCTAACCCTAACCCTAACCCTAACCCTAACCCTAACCCTAACCCTAACCCTAACCCTAACCCTAACCCTAACCCTAACCCTAACCCTAACCCTAACCCTAACCCTAACCCTAACCCTAACCCTAACCCTAACCCTAACCCTAACCCTAACCCTAACCCTAACCCTAACCCTAACCCTAACCCTAACCCTAACCCTAACCCTAACCCTAACCCTAACCCTAACCCTAACCCTAACCCTAACCCTAACCCTAACCCTAACCCTAACCCTAACCCTAACCCTAACCCTAACCCTAACCCTAACCCTAACCCTAACCCTAACCCTAACCCTAACCCTAACCCTAACCCTAACCCTAACCCTAACCCTAACCCTAACCCTAACCCTAACCCTAACCCTAACCCTAACCCTAACCCTAACCCTAACCCTAACCCTAACCCTAACCCTAACCCTAACCCTAACCCTAACCCTAACCCTAACCCTAACCCTAACCCTAACCCTAACCCTAACCCTAACCCTAACCCTAACCCTAACCCTAACCCTAACCCTAACCCTAACCCTAACCCTAACCCTAACCCTAACCCTAACCCTAACCCTAACCCTAACCCTAACCCTAACCCTAACCCTAACCCTAACCCTAACCCTAACCCTAACCCTAACCCTAACCCTAACCCTAACCCTAACCCTAACCCTAACCCTAACCCTAACCCTAACCCTAACCCTAACCCTAACCCTAACCCTAACCCTAACCCTAACCCTAACCCTAACCCTAACCCTAACCCTAACCCTAACCCTAACCCTAACCCTAACCCTAACCCTAACCCTAACCCTAACCCTAACCCTAACCCTAACCCTAACCCTAACCCTAACCCTAACCCTAACCCTAACCCTAACCCTAACCCTAACCCTAACCCTAACCCTAACCCTAACCCTAACCCTAACCCTAACCCTAACCCTAACCCTAACCCTAACCCTAACCCTAACCCTAACCCTAACCCTAACCCTAACCCTAACCCTAACCCTAACCCTAACCCTAACCCTAACCCTAACCCTAACCCTAACCCTAACCCTAACCCTAACCCTAACCCTAACCCTAACCCTAACCCTAACCCTAACCCTAACCCTAACCCTAACCCTAACCCTAACCCTAACCCTAACCCTAACCCTAACCCTAACCCTAACCCTAACCCTAACCCTAACCCTAACCCTAACCCTAACCCTAACCCTAACCCTAACCCTAACCCTAACCCTAACCCTAACCCTAACCCTAACCCTAACCCTAACCCTAACCCTAACCCTAACCCTAACCCTAACCCTAACCCTAACCCTAACCCTAACCCTAACCCTAACCCTAACCCTAACCCTAACCCTAACCCTAACCCTAACCCTAACCCTAACCCTAACCCTAACCCTAACCCTAACCCTAACCCTAACCCTAACCCTAACCCTAACCCTAACCCTAACCCTAACCCTAACCCTAACCCTAACCCTAACCCTAACCCTAACCCTAACCCTAACCCTAACCCTAACCCTAACCCTAACCCTAACCCTAACCCTAACCCTAACCCTAACCCTAACCCTAACCCTAACCCTAACCCTAACCCTAACCCTAACCCTAACCCTAACCCTAACCCTAACCCTAACCCTAACCCTAACCCTAACCCTAACCCTAACCCTAACCCTAACCCTAACCCTAACCCTAACCCTAACCCTAACCCTAACCCTAACCCTAACCCTAACCCTAACCCTAACCCTAACCCTAACCCTAACCCTAACCCTAACCCTAACCCTAACCCTAACCCTAACCCTAACCCTAACCCTAACCCTAACCCTAACCCTAACCCTAACCCTAACCCTAACCCTAACCCTAACCCTAACCCTAACCCTAACCCTAACCCTAACCCTAACCCTAACCCTAACCCTAACCCTAACCCTAACCCTAACCCTAACCCTAACCCTAACCCTAACCCTAACCCTAACCCTAACCCTAACCCTAACCCTAACCCTAACCCTAACCCTAACCCTAACCCTAACCCTAACCCTAACCCTAACCCTAACCCTAACCCTAACCCTAACCCTAACCCTAACCCTAACCCTAACCCTAACCCTAACCCTAACCCTAACCCTAACCCTAACCCTAACCCTAACCCTAACCCTAACCCTAACCCTAACCCTAACCCTAACCCTAACCCTAACCCTAACCCTAACCCTA
>CM077207.1:17500-60000 GCA_039654625.1 Rhinogobio ventralis
CAGAGACACGTGCTTGAGCACAACACACACAGAGACAGAGACACATGCTCGAGCACAACACACACAGAGACAGAGACACGTGCTCGAGCACAACACACACAGAGACACGTGCTCGAGCACAACACACACAGAGACACGTGCTCGAGCACAACACACACAGAGACACATGCTCGAGCACAACACACACAGAGACACGTGCTCGAGCACAACACACACAGAGACAGAGACACGTGCTCGAGCACAACACACACAGAGACACGTGCTCGAGCACAACACACACAGAGACACATGCTCGAGCACAACACACACAGAGACACGTGCTCGAGCACAACACACACAGAGACAGAGACACGTGCTCGAGCACAACACACAGAGACAGAGACGTGTGCTCGATCACAACACACAAACAGACACGTGCTCGAGCACAACACGCACAGAGACAGAGACGTGTGCTCGAGTACAACACACACAGAGACAGAGACACGTGCTCGAGCACAACACACACAGAGACAGAGACGTGTGCTTGAGCACACACAGAGACAGAGACGTGTCCTCAAACAAAACGCACAGAGACGTGCTCGAGCACAACACACACAGAGACAGAGACGTGTGCTCGAGCACAACACACACAGAGACAGAGACACGTGCTCGAGCACAACACACACAGACACGTGCTTGAGCACAACACGCACAGAGACGTGCTTGAGCACAACACACACAGAGACAGAGACACGTGCTCGAGCACAACACAGAGACACATGCTCGAGCACAACACAGAGACACATGCTCGAGCACAACACACACAGAGACACGTGCTCGAGCACAACACACACAGAGACAGAGACACGTGCTCGAGCACAACACACACACAGAGACAGAGACGCATGCTCGAGCACAACACACACAGAGACAGAGACACGTGCTCGAGCACAACACGCACAGAGACGTGCTCGAGCACAACACACACAGAGACACGTGCTCGAGCACAACACACACAGAGACACGTGCTCGAGCACAACACACACAGAGACAGAGACACGTGCTCGAGCACAACACACACAGAGACAGAGACGCGTGCTCGAGCACAACACACACACAGACACGTGCTCGAGCACAACACACAAACAGACACGTGCTCGAGCACAACACGCACAGAGACGTGCTCGAGCACAACACACACAGAGACAGAGTCACGTGCTCGAGCACAACACACACAGAGACAGAGACGTGTGCTCGATCAAAACACACACAGAGACAGAGACACGTGCTCGAGCACAACACACACAGAGACACATGCTCGAGCACAACACACACAGAGACACGTGCTCGAGCACAACACACACAGAGACACGTGCTCGAGCACAACACGCACAGAAACAGACACGTGCTCGAGCACAACACACACAGAGACACGTGCTCGAGCACAACACACAAACAGACACGTGCTCGAGCACAACACGCACAGAGACAGAGACGTGTGCTCGAGCACAACACGCACAGAGACGTGCTCGAGCACAACACACACAGAGACAGAGACACGTGCTCGAGCACAACACACACAGAGACAGAGACACGTGCTTGAGCACAACACACACAGAGACAGAGACACATGCTCGAGCACAACACACACAGAGACAGAGACACGTGCTCGAGCACAACACACACAGAGACAGAGACACGTGCTCGAGTACAACACGCACAGACACGTGCTTGAGCACAACACGCAGAGACATGCTCGAGCACAACACACACAGAGACACGTGCTCGAGCACAACACAGAGACACATGCTCGAGCACAACACACACAGAGACAGAGACGTGTGCTCGAGCACAACACACACAGAGACAGAGACACGTGCTCGAGCACAACACACACAGAGACAGAGACACGTGCTCGAGCACAACACACACAGAGACACGTTCTCGAGCACAACACACACAGAGACACGTGCTCGAGCACAACACACACAGAAACAGAGACACGTGCACGAGCACGAGCACAACACACACAGAGACAGAGACGCGTGCTCGAGCACAACACACACACAGACACGTGCTCGAGCACAACACGCACAGAGACGTGCTCGAGCACAACACACACAGAGACACATGCTCGAGCACAACACACACAGAGACAGAGACACGTGCTCGAGCACAACACACACAGAGACAGAGACACGTGCTCCAGCACAACACACACAGAGACAGAGACGTGTGCTCGATCACAACACACACAGAGACAGAGACACGTGCTCGAGCACAACACACACAGAGACAGAGACGCGTGCTCGAGCACAACACACACACAGACACGTGCTCGAGCACAACACACAAACAGACACGTGCTCGAGCACAACACGCACAGAGACAGAGACGTGTGCTCGAGCACAACACGCACAGAGACGTGCTCGAGCACAACACACACAGAGACACGTGCTCGAGCACAACACACACAGAGACACGTGCTCGAGCACAACACACACAGAGACACATGCTCGAGCACAACACACACAGAGACACGTGCTCGAGCACAACACACACAGAGACAGAGACACGTGCTCGAGCACAACACACAGAGACAGAGACGTGTGCTCGATCACAACACACACAGAGACACGTGCTCGAGCACAACACACACAGAGACAGAGACGTGTGCTCGAGCACAACACACACAGAGACACGTGCTCGAGCACAACACACACAGAGACAGAGACACGTGCTCGAGCACAACACACACAGAGACAGAGACGTGTGCTCGATCACAACACACACAGAGACACGTGCTCGAGCACAACACACACAGAGACAGAGACGTGTGCTCGATCACAACACACACAGAGACAGAGACACGTGCTCGAGCACAACACACACAGAGACAGAGACACGTGCTCGAGCACAACACACACAGAGACAGAGACACGTGCTCGAGCACAACACACACAGAGACACATGCTCGAGCACAACACACACAGAGACACGTGCTCGAGCACAACACACACAGAGACACGTGCTCGAGCACAACACACACAGAGACAGAGACACGTGCTCGAGCACAACACACAGAGACAGAGACGTGTGCTCGATCACAACACACACAGAGACACGTGCTCGAGCACAACACACACAGAGACAGAGACGTGTGCTCGATCACAACACACACAGAGACAGAGACACGTGCTCGAGCACAACACACACAGAGACAGAGACACGTGCTCGAGCACAACACACACAGAGACAGAGACACGTGCTCGAGCACAACACACACAGAGACACATGCTCGAGCACAACACACACAGAGACACGTGCTCGAGCACAACACACACAGAGACAGAGACACGTGCTCGAGCACAACACACAGAGACAGAGACGTGTGCTCGATCACAACACACACAGAGACACGTGCTCGAGCACAACACACACAGAGACAGAGACGTGTGCTCGATCACAACACACACAGAGACAGAGACACGTGCTCGAGCACAACACACACAGAGACAGAGACACGTGCTCGAGCACAACACACACAGAGACAGAGACACATGCTCGAGCACAACACACACAGAGACAGAGACACGTGCTCGAGCACAACACACAGAGACAGAGACGTGTGCTCGATCACAACACACACAGAGACACGTGCTCGAGCACAACACGCACAGAGACAGAGACGTGTGCTCGAGCACAACACGCACAGAGACGTGCTCGAGCACAACACACACAGAGACACATGCTCGAGCACAACACACACAGAGACACGTGCTCGAGCACAACACACACAGAGACAGAGACACGTGCTCGAGCACAACACACACAGAGACACGTGCTTGAGCACAACACACACAGACACGTGCTCGAGCACAACACACAAACAGACACGTGCTCGAGCACAACACACAGAGACAGAGACGTGTGCTCGATCACAACACACACAGAGACACGTGCTCGAGCACAACACACACAGAGACAGAGACGTGTGCTCGAGCACAACACACACAGAGACAGAGACGTGTGCTCGAGCACAACACACACAGAGACAGAGACGTGTGCTCGATCACAACACACACAGAGACAGAGACACGTGCTCGAGCACAACACACACAGAGACAGAGACACGTGCTCGAGCACAACACACACAGAGACACGTGCTCGAGCACAACACACACAGAGACAGAGACACGTGCTCGAGCACAACACACACAGAGACAGAGACGTGTGCTCGATCACAACACACACAGAGACACGTGCTCGAGCACAACACACACAGAGACAGAGACGTGTGCTCGATCACAACACACACAGAGACAGAGACATGTGCTCGAGCACAACACACAGAGACAGAGACACGTGCTCGAGCACAACACACACAGAGACACATGCTCGAGCACAACACACACAGAGACACGTGCTCGAGCACAACACACACAGAGACACATGCTCGAGCACAACACACACAGAGACATGTGCTCGAGCACAACACACACAGAGACAGAGACACGTGCTCGAGCACAACACACAGCACAACACACACAGAGACACATGCTCGAGCACAACACACACAGAGACATGTGCTCGAGCACAACACACACAGAGACAGAGACACGTGCTCGAGCACAACACACACAGAGACACATGCTCGAGCACAACACACACAGAGACAAGTGCTCGAGCACAACACACAGAGAAACACTGAATAACAACAGACAGAGGAGAACCCTGACAACAGTGTCTGTCTGGGGCAACAGGAGGCCTGATATTATCTTTCCAATATGAGTTACATTTATGGAACTGCTTTTGTGATTAATATAGTAACAGCTTCTTCATGTGACCATAGACGCCGATGCTCTCCATTAATGTTTTCCATGAGATGTTCTCCATGAACTCATTAAAGTTTGTTATGGACTGTAAGTACCCACCGGCAGAAACATAAACTGCCGCCTATGCATGTGAAT
Organism: Rhinogobio ventralis; assembly: GCA_039654625.1. NCBI lineage: Eukaryota > Metazoa > Chordata > Actinopteri > Cypriniformes > Gobionidae > Rhinogobio > Rhinogobio ventralis. The sequence goes on from CM077207.1 coordinate 22,450, forward strand.
AAATGTGAAAAACAGAAAAAACACAAGTTAATATTAATAATGAAACTTTATTTTGTGTAGCACCTAAAAAGGAGCTGCTCAAAGGACTTAGAGTAGAAAAACATTAAAGAATAAAACAAATCTACAATGGATAGATATCAGAATCAACAATGGGATTAGAGAGTTGAGTGGGATATGAGAAGTCGAACATGATTCAACAAATGCAAATGAACAAATCACCATGAACCATTTGATAAATGTTAAATGAATTAGCATGACTGTGTGCATAAAGCATGATATGAATGAGTGAAAGGACAATCCTTTTTGACTGTTGACCTGAAAATGAAACATCTGAAGTGAATGCAGTAAACACAGAGTAAGCCGCCTGTGTAGGGCACTAACTAACAAACACTTCACCGCAGGGGAAACCCATTATAATTGTGCTCTTTTTTAAAAGAAGACACTTAGCAGATTATTTCTGAAGCATAAGTAATAAATATAATATAAACTCAGAAAACCGAAAATGTAATGTGAAAATGTACAGCACTAAACTTTTTTTAAATAAAAAAAACCCCAAAATAAATCTTACTCTAAAATTGCAAGACTATTGCGTAGATCTTTTTAAAAAACTTGAAAGTACATTTATAATATTTATATATTCTCCTGACCTGATCAACACTCCTGTAATGGAGTTAATACAGCTGCTGAGAGAGCTTGGGTTAGGGTTCTTCTCCTAATCTTTCTCTAAGACAGAAGATCTGATTTAAGACCAGATATCTTTCCTGAGAACCAGGTGACCAGTTCAGTCCAGTCCAGTTCTAACCCTTCCGGCAGACTTCAGTTCAAACACATCCTGAACACCTCGATTAGCTGGTTTAGGTGTGGTTGGCAACCTTTGGTTAGTTAGTGCCATTATACTAATGGCCCACATGGTGGCAGTATTGTGTTGTATTTTTAGACCAAGGGAACGTGAACCGCTCCTGGACACCCACTGTCCCACAGTGTATTTCCAGCCGTCAACAAAACTGCCTGGAGACCTTTATTAGCGAGTTCAGTTGTGTTTGAGTAGGGTTAGAGCTGAACAGGAGCAGGGTGGAAGACCTGTTCGACAATACAACACTGACATAGACAACAATGAAAAGATTGTTGATCTAAAAGGTCTTATTAATAGCAAAAAAAAAACATCTCCAGCTCTATGACTGTACTCTAAAATACATTGAGTGGCTTGGGCTAATATTATTCTACCTGCCTTGGGATGCTATCCAGCTTCGATCCTAGCATGTGTTGCTAACCTGAGGGTTCAGACTGAGGCACGTGGCGAGCGAATATCCGTCCGTGTCCACGTCATTCAGAAGAACTGCGTAGGGAATGACCTGTTATTGACCACACCATTTCCCAAACACACTGCATCTACATGTGCCTTATCTTTTAATCCAGGATCATAGACAATTAATAACTAATCTTACAGTTCAAACAGTAACACAGCTAGCTAACTGTGATTATTGCATTGCTCGCGTTGTAGAGCCGGAGCAGAGCCCGTGTCCAGCGTAAGGTCCTGTGTAAGGTTTTTGTCTCTAGACACTAAACTATGACTCTCTGTTACAATATGATGTTCTGTAAAGCTGCTTTGAAACAATGCATATGCTATAGAAATAAATATGACTTGAAAAGGCCTGGGTTTGAGGCCTGTTCACACCAAGACAAATAATCTAAGGGAAAATTCAGTGCGATAAACATTTTAATTTGAATGGTTAATGGATCTGTTCAGACCAACACAAACATTCACATGCCATCATGTGATAGAATCGTTTTAAGGAGAGGCGTGTAATATCTTTCCCAATCACACTGCAACAAAACAAACCAACCGGCCAACCAGTAAGATGAGTGCTTTTGATCACATGCTGCGGTTACACAGAGGTGCTACCTGGCGCTCACACACATTTATGTTCATTTATGACTATTTTACTAAGCAACAGTGAAAAGCAAAGGAAGAAAGCGCAACTCGTGTCTCTGCTTGATCTTTACACAGATATTGAACGAAACTGAACACTGAACTGACTTCAGCCGAACAATCAAACTATTGTGTTTTTAGAGCTGCTTTACAGCAGAATTGAATTGTTTGCATCACTGAATCATTATTTTCCTGTTTTCACTGTAGAGCTGCCTTGAAATAAAGCGCTGAACAAATAAAGGGGACTTGACTTCTTGTGTCTCTTTGTGCTGTTCGATAAGCATCATAGCGAATACAGCAATCTGCGGATGAGTTTTGTGATTTTAGATGCGCTGAGCACTTGTGATCTGATCAGACATGCATCTCATTGACAGGTGGGAAATGTGGCCTTTGTCAAGTCAGATTTATTTATACAGCGCTTTACACAATGCACATCGTTTCAAAGCAGTTATGTCTATACTTCACAGCGAGCAGTTTAATCAGGAAACTTCATAACCCTTTAATCCCACATCAGCAGCCGGAGTTCTCCTCTGGCTAAACCATTTAAACAACAGAAACATGAACAAACAAGTGTCTCTGAGGCTCGTCTGTGATTTACTGAAGTGTGGATGCAGATTATGCTCAGGTTAGATGGCAGCAGTTCAGTCTTTGTGTGGTCAAACGTGGAAGAAAGGAAAGAGCAGTCAATAACAGTTGATTTACAATGGTCACTGTGTTCAGCAGCACAGAATGCTGGGAATGGGACATGGGTCGACGAGGCCCAGAACCCAAACGTGAGAAGGAAGGGAAACTTAACTCAATGTATAAGTATGAAAAGGGTTAGCGGTTCTGGCAGACCAGCATAACTAGGATTGAGGAATGAACTGAAGGAGTTAAACTACGAGTGTGTGTGAGTCCAGAACAGGGTTAGGACGTGTGACAGACAGGGTGCTATCAAACATAATACACAACAAATCGGTAGAAATACAGCAAAACCCCATCCCTGAAGACGGTCTGGATGTCAGACCGATGTCGTGTGTCGTGATATTTCAATTTCTCCTCAGTAGCTTCAGATCATGCCAAACGTTTGCCAGTGGATGAGGTTTACAGACACGACACCAATCCAACAAACGGAACCTTTTATTAGGAGGTTCTTATTTCAGTATAAATCACACTACACATTTCCTTTAGAAAAATCGTTATGTACACTACAGTGCTGACGAATCAAACAGAACCAAAGAAACCCTCGATATAAATAAGCTCTATGGAAAAGCCTGTAGAGTCTTTAAAAGAATTGTCATCTTACAAAAAATATATATGTTCATGTCAGCTCTAATACGACTAAAGCCTACAACTGAAAATATATTATTCAAGGACCTGTTTGGATCTGAAGTATTTTCTCAGTGCAGCCGAGCCGAAGTGCTTGGATATTTCACAGTTACGGACAGGCACTGAGGAGCGAGTTACGAGCTACATTTGCCATGTTGACAACCAGTAACAGGAGAGAGAGAGAGAGAGAGAGAGAGAGAGAGAGAGAGAGACAGAGAGAGAGAGAGAGAGACAGAGAGAGAGAGAGAGAGACAGAGAGAGAGAGAGAGAGAGAGAGAGACAGAGAGAGAGAGAGAGAGAGACAGAGAGAGAGAGAGAGAGAGACAGAGAGAGAGAGAGAGAGAGAGAGAGAGACAGAGAGAGAGAGAGAGAGAGAGACAGAGAGAGAGAGAGACAGAGAGAGAGAGAGACAGAGAGACAGAGAGGAGAGAGAGAGAGAGAGACAGAGAGAGAGAGAGAGATAGAGAGAGAGAGAGAGAGAGAGAGAGAGACAGAGAGAGAGAGAGAGAGAGAGAGAGACAGAGAGAGAGAGAGACAGAGAGAGAGAGAGACAGAGAGACAGAGAGGAGAGAGAGAGAGAGAGAGAGAGAGAGAGAGAGAGAGAGAGAGAGAGAGAGAGAGAGAGAGAGAGAGAGAGAGAGAGAGAGAGAGAGAGAGAGATTCAGCAGAAGTTGACAGAAGTCTTGGAGACGTGCCGCCGATTCTTTCTCTGCTCTGGTCAGATCGATTAAAAAGAAAGTAAAACCGACAGTAGAAATAAATGTGATTAAATGAAGTGCTGTTTAAAAACCGTTATGTACAAATCAGTATAAAAAGTCTTTGTGTGGTTCATGCGGGTGTGGTCTGACGGCCTTTGGGTGCAGAGCGTCCTGGGGGCGGTCCGGCCTCAGAGGGGGCGGGGCCAGGGGCGGAGCAGTCCAGCTGATTGACAGTCCAGAGCTCAGTTTGGGGCCGGGTTTGGTTATTAGTGTGGAGTGTGTGTGTTTGGCTGTGTTAGAAGAGTGTGTGTGTTTGGTTGTGTTAGAAGAGAGTGTGTGTTTGGTTGTGTTAGAAGAGTGTGTGTGTTTGGTTGTATTAGAAGAGTGTGTGGGTTTGGTTGTGTTGGTAGTTTGTGTGGGTTTGGTTGTGTTGGTAGTTTGTGTGTTTTTGGCTGTGTTAGTAGTTTGTGTGGGTTTGGGTGTGTTGGCAGAATGGCTGGGTTTAGTAGGTGTTGAGGGTATGTGGGCCAGTTTGGGGACAGAGGAAGAATGCAAATATCTGGATGCCGAGGGGTGTGTGTGTTTGGTTGATGCTGGTGTATGTGTGGGCTTGGGTGTGTACGGACTGGTCGTGGAGTTGCGTGACGTGTTGGCTGCAGCAGCGATGGGGTGTGAGGGAGCGCTGGGACATTCTGACACGTGGTGCACTTTGGGTCGTCCGTCAGATGAGGACACAAGAGGCGGAGTCAAGCTGTTGCTTCCGGGAGGAGCCTTGGGCGGTCTCTCAGCGAGTAGCTCCGCCCTCTCAATCTTTATTTGCGTTACACACGGCGACTCTCGCGTGGGTCTGAAGTCCGTGTTTGCAGCTTTGATGTTCTCGCCAGTCGGCTCCTGCTTGATGTGCTGCTTCAGCTCATCGCCTTCCTCGTGAGCCTCCTCTTCCTCAGGCTCCTGATGATACTGTCTCAAGCGCACATGCCAGGCGAGGCTGCACACGGCCGAGACGCTCTTGAACTGGTGAACTACGTTGCGAGGGATAAAGTAGATGTCGTTGTCGTAGAGCTGGATACGAGCGTAGCGGATTCCCTCTCGCCTCAACTGATTGAGTTTAGCATCATCGACCCACTGCACACACTGGAGAAAGAATGAGCAGGACACACTCGTTAGATTCATATGAAACTTGTCCACTTTTGACATTGCAGTGACATGTTGGGGTTTTCCATCCCCACACACGGTCACACGCAGCACACTTTAATCCAAAATAACATTCAGAATAAACCATAAAATGTGATTTAATGAAAGAAACATGAACGTACAGAGCTCTGTTCAATCACTCAGTGTGTGTAAAGAACACGACTCGCCTGTACATTGTGATGATTGACACAGTGGTAACCATAGCAACGTTCTGGCATGCATTTGATTTCCGCTATTAATATTACCAAAGTAATATTACAGCCACTGTAGACGTGTTATATTTGAACTAACCCTTTGACAGAGGCATCTTTTGTTTTCGCTTTTTGTTTCCATGTCCATTGATGGGCCGGTGCAGGTCACGATATTTTGCTCTTATTTCCAATTTAAATCATTTTGATTTTTTTCAGTATATTTTAGGTTTGTTGTTTGCCGTTTTTTCGAACAAGAAATGGCAACACGAACGAGTCAAGGCTCATAAAGGCTCCGATACACTCTCGACAAAGTTCTTTTTCGTTCCTCACTTTGGGGTAAAAAGAAGTTTGAAATACCTTTGCAGCGACATCCCGACGACGGCCACATTTACATTAAATAATTCACCCAAAATGAAAATGTTTGAGTTTTTGAAGCTCCAAAAAGTGCATCCATCCATCATAAAAGTAATCTATACGACTCCAATGGGTTAATAAATGCCTTATTTAATATCCATATTTAAAACTTTATATACTATAATCACTGTCTTCCGGCTCCAGCCGTCTGCGCGTTCATGAGAGCGTTACGTGGTTATTCTCACCTAAGCTCATGCTACGCTTATGTCATATGTCGGGTCAGAGGTTAGCCTTCCGCTGGAACTTGACTCATGTTTTATTTACATTTATGTATTTATGAAAGTTTAGTTCCTTTTGTAGATTTTAGTTATGAATGAACACAATACTGCATGGTATCGTGATACTTCATAAGATATGTTTATGGTCTCGTGGAGACGGAAGGAAGTACAACATATCAGTCAAATGTCAAACATTCGAGCACAAACCTCTTTCAACAACACATGGACTGCAGATGAGCATCTGCTTTCGCTGTGAGCGGATCATGCGTGACGTGCACTAGCGAGGGTTTCACAGAGGATATAACCAGCACAGGAAGTGAGCTCACCTGAGACAGGGGCGGCTCGTACAGGTCTAGCTGCAGCCGCTGCACCACGTCAGGGAAATCAGCAGCGTGGAAACAGATCACGTCTTTGGTTATGCGTGGAGGCTCAGCACTGCAAGAGAACACAGACAATGTCACGCAACACATCACACCGGTCAAGCCATTCAGCTGCTTGGCGGCTGACCCTGTGTGTGTGTGTGTGTGTGAGAGTGAGTGTGTGTGAGAGTGAGGGTGTATGTGTGCGAGTGAGTGAGTGTGTGTGAGAGTGAGTGAGGGTGTATGTGTGTATGTGTGTGTATGTGAGTGTGTGTGTGTGAGTGTATGTGTGTGAGTGTGTGTGTGTGTGTGTGTGTGAGAGTGTGTGTGTGTGTATGTGTGTGTGTGTGTATGTGTGTGAGTGTATGTGTGTGAGTGTGAGTATGTGTGTGTGTGTGTGTGTGTGTGAGAGTGTGTGTGTGTGTGTATGTGTGTGTGTGTGTGTGAGTGTGTGTGTATGTGTGTGTGTGTGAGTATGTGAGTGTGTGTGTGTGTGTGTGTGTGTGTGTGAGTGTGAGTGTATGTGTGTGAGTGTATGTGTGTGTGAGTGTATGTGTGTGTGTGAGTGTATGTGTGTGTGTGTGTGTGAGAATGTGTGTGTGTGTGTGAGAATGTGTGTGTGTGTGTGTGTGTGTGTGTGTGTGTGTGTGTGTGCACGCACCCTTCACCGAAGCGCACAGCTTTCAGCACTCCCACGGCTGCAGTCGTCTGGCGTTCGAACCCTTGGCCGATGTGGTCAGCATGAGCTCTGGTTCGGTCCTCAAACAGCATCTCTCGCGGCTCACTGGCTCGAGGCAGATACTGGAGATTCTTAATTTCATTGGTTGAACTGCAAAAAGGACTGATTATGATTTCAGCATCATTACATAAAAAAATGGCACACACACAGCAATTGAGTGTGTGTCTGTGAGTGTGTGTGTGTTGAGCACTGATGCTGTGGATCTGACTGAACTGTTGCAGCTTCTGTGTTTGATGAAGATGTTCTAGACTGATATTAGAAAGGTCGGTCATGATGTCTGTGTGAAACTGCAGTGAGAGACAGAACAGAGACAGAAAGACACACACACACACACACACACACACACACAAACAAAGGAGTGAAGTTTGCTGCGTTACCGTTTCCGTTTGAAAGGGGACTTTGGCATGTCTGTGACGGGGATCATCTGCTCTCCAGGCCGGACCCACATGATGGGACCGTCGTCACTCTCCGTCGGGCTCTTCAGCTTCAGACTGGAGAACGTCCCCCACGGCAGCGTTCGCTACACACACACACACACACAGACACAAATTCAACCTCACAAAACACTGATCAATACACTGCTGTCAAAAGTGTGTGTGTGAAAGAGGGGAAACACACCTCCAGGAAGGGCGACTTCTCTAGCATGCTGAGGAACTCTGGGAAATAATCGCCCACCTCCTCGTCCACAGCCCCCACCAGACTGATCTGCCTCATCGCGCCAGCGCGGTACGTCCCGTGGGAGTAACTCCTCCGCACCTGAACACACACCACACACCGCGCTCATGTGTCATTGTTTCTATATGTTATTTGTATAGTTAAGTCCATAAAAATATCCTAAAGCAAAATAAAGCATAATTGAGCAATAGAAACTCTCAGCCACTGTGAACACACACAGCAGAAATGCAACTGGTGTGAAATGTTGACCCAATTATTGTGTTCTCTTGAATGAATAATGAAGCGCCAGTGAAGAGCTGTGTGAAGTCATGTGACCAGGTGAATGTGAAGTGAGCAGTGCATTATGGGATTGATGACATCACTCCAGTCATGTCCAAGCTACTAATGCCAGCAGAACTGACTCATCTCTGCCTGGCATGCAGCAGAACTAACACTGCGCTCTCTCTCTCTCTTCCGGTGAGGGTGTGAGGTCCATCGTTGGGGAGTGTTCTTTCTCTTTTGGGTCGTAGTATTTTTTAAATCTGAAGCACTAGTGAATCAATTAACGGTGGACGGATTGTGGGTGAAAGAGGCTTTTGTTCCGGTTTCCCCGTTATCTGCCCCATCTACTAAAAATCACTGTTTCCAATGTTCCGCCATTTGTTTCCAACGATGTCATCATAAAAGAACTTCTACGATTAGAGAAAATGGCTAGCCTTATGAGGATGATTCCTTTAGGGTGCACAAACATGCGCTGAAGCACGTTTTGTCTTTTCGACGCCAAGTGTATGTTTTTGAGTTCCCAAGAACGATCTTTAGAAGCTTCTTTTCGAGTTAATCACGAAGATCATTTGTATATGGTATACGCAAGCACAAAGAGTCTGAAATGTTTCGAAAGTGGTGACGTCGGGCATAAGCGTTTCTCGTGTCCGCGTAAAGTGCGCAATGATCCGCAGCCTCGACTGCTTACACCTAGAGTTGGAGAATCAAATGGAGAACGCCAAGCGAATGAAAGGAATATACAATACCCTGAGCGGAGTGAAAGAGTAACGGAGGAGGTGAAGGAACAAGATGAGGTGAGTGGAAGGGTTTCTAAAAGTGTGACGGATGATCAGCCTGGATGTAGCTATACTGTTGAAAAACCTGCTAGTGCTTGTGACGCTATGGATAAGGTTATGATAGGTCTCTAACCCCGCTGTCCTGTCCTGCTTCAGCACACCTGCCTGTGTGTTTTCAGCAAGTGCTCCTGAAGAGCTTGATTAGCTTCACCTGTCTTTAGAGTTGGAGCTAAACTCTGGTGTAGAGGATGTGTTAAAACTCTCTGAAGTGACTGAGCCAAAACGTAGGACATGAAATGGATGGTTTATCTCAGAGTACTGAAGATAGCGTGAGAGCAGTGGTCGGATGAGATGGAAATTTTGGTAAACTCTCCCAACAGAAACGGTTTGGGCTTAAGAAACACATCACAGCAGTTAGGCGAAAACTGGAGAAGAGCAGCTAACGAGGGGGAAAGCTGTAAAATCATGATGGGGTTCACCTTTTCTTTAATGCTTTTTTGCTGTGTTCTTCCCTCTTTCTGATGGAGATCTTAATGTGAACAGGATGAGGGATTTGGAAAAGTGGGATTTTCTTTTTAGATTATTCATTTAAAAGACTTAAATGTTGTTGTTTTTCCAAGAGACAGTGATTTGGATAATGAGGTTGACTGGGGCCTATGGTGGAGGGGAGAGCGTTTTCTTAGTCATGGATACTTTACGTGCAGGGGTGGCAATACTTTTTGCTCCTCTTAATCTCAATATTTTATGGAAAATATAGATAGGAATGGGGAAGAATCACATCCATTGTCAGCCACATGTCTTGGAAGATTGGTAAAAAACAATGTACACTTGTTAGATGATAAGTTTTTTTGGAAGCTCAACTTATTTTTAATGAACTGACCTCAGCCGTAATGGAACTTTCATCAAGTAGGGCACCAGGAATTGATGGACTTCCTGATGAACTTATAAATGTTTTTGGACTATTATTGGTCATGATTTTTTAAAAAGTTGTTCAAAAATGTATTTGTGAAGGAAGTCTACCAAGAAGTTGTCAGCGTGCTGTTTTAACATTGCTTCCAAAGAAGGGAGATCTGCCGTTATTAAAGAACTGGAGACCTGTAGCGATCCTACGTTCAGAATACAACATTCTCTCCAAGCGTCTTGCCAAAAGATTAAATGATGTATTGCATGAAATGATTCATAAGGATCAATCATGTTGTGTAAAGGGCAGATCTATTGCAGATCATTTACATTTGATGTGGGATCTTTATGACCAGTAGCGTCGCAGGGCTGTGCCAAGTGTGCGACCGCACAGGGCCTCACGCAAAGTAAAGTGACAGCTGACTCGATGTTCGAAATAGGCTACTATAACAGTTAAAAGACTCTAAAAAATGAGACTATGTATCGTGATGCTGTATTATTCTGCTTGTTAAAAATTTATTATGCAGTAACTTACAATATTTCTGTGTGCGTGAGACTGTATGCGCATAGCCTACATGTCGTCAGCGCGGCATCGCATGTCAAGTTCGTAGAGAGAGCTTTATTCACAGTCCATTCAAATTCTGATTTTGGCTGCCTCTGAAATGGGTCAAACCATAGATATTACCTAGAAGTTTAAGTAAATCCGCTAGAAATCCACGCTCATTAAGGATGTGCATTTATTGCATGGACGGAGAAAGCATAGACGCCTGCAGGATTTCATCTGACGGTACGCACAAAAGGGTTTTTATTTAACACTATAAAGTTAAAGCATAAAGCCTAACTATTACGCACCTTTCGAAGCATCAGTGAGAGCAACGGTGCCGCAGAACGAGTATAACTACTCGATCTCTAGACGTGTTAAACAATCTGAAAACTGCCAAAAAGCAACGAAATTGTCAGACATCCATTCAGTGCATGTTCACAGAGGAAAGCTACTGAAAAACAGCACTGTTTATTTTACTGACTGAGAAACCACTTCAGAGGATTCAGTGAGAGAGCGGTCCAAACTCATTCAAGTGGATTCAGGCCGTTGTGCAAACGCGTTTGACCCATTCATCATTCAGAACATAATTTAAGCGTCAAAATGTGCAATTCAGTTACACAGTTTAACATCTTGAACCTAATGCTGTTAAACTGAATATACATTCAGTAAATAAAAAAATAAAAAACTTAAATATCCACAAACAACAAATTGTTCGTCACTATAGCAACAGTAGACACCGTTAATACCCCCCACCCCCGGGCCTCGCACATCACGTTTGCACAGGATCTAGAATTAAAGGGGTCATGAACTGGCTTTTTTTATACTGTTGTCTTAAGGCAACTTATGACGTTTGCGTGGTTTTTACATTCTAAAACATCATGAATAAGTATTAGGCTATTTTCTACCCTAGCTCTTGAAACGCTTGGTTTTTATGGGCGTGCCGCATTGAAGACTTGGAAGTAAACGCCCACTGCTATGATTGGATAACAGTTTTGCATATTATAATGAGCTTCGGCTCCCCAGTCATTACACGTGAGGAATTGTTTTGAAAACTTCCAATGTGGAGAAACAGCAACCGGAATGATTCGCCCACGGGGCTCGCAATACGTCTTTATCTAACAAACACAATGATTTAGCTCCACCCGCAATTTTTATTACTTGGCCGGCCCAATCGGTGGATATAACTGCGAACCGTGCATAACACACGCGCACGCACGTATTTCACTGGCCCATACATGTTTGAGTCACGAATCGCAGCACAATGAACCAACAACACCTCAAATACAAAGGACACTCCAGCCTGTGACAGCGTGGAAGTTAGGGTTAGTTAGACACGTACAGAGCCGTATGGAGAGGCATTTCTCTCTATACGGCTCTGGACATTTTTTACTCACATAAGTGTGTTGCACCATTCCTGGCGGATCCAATACGCACAGCATCGTTATTTAATCTCATCCTATCTGCAAATCCAGTCTCGTTTACAAACGAACCCACAGTGAAATAAAGCGAACAAATGCAATGTCTTCCCCATGTGAGCTGGATCTTCATTAAAAATAAAGTTCAACCACCATAATATTGGAATCTAAAGGAAGCTTATGGCATGTTTGAAACATGTCAAGCTTTATTGCTTGGAAGTTCGATCCGGTTTATCTCCACGTAGGCCTGTGTTATTTATCTATAACATGTCATGCACGAGTCGGTGGGCGGGGCTACAGGATTAGGCGTTTGTCTTCTCCCTCCCTCTGTGTCTCTCTATCTCTTTCTCTCTCTCTCTCTGTCTGTCTCTCTCTCTCTCTTTCTCTCTATCTCTCAGAGTCTCTCTCTCTCTCTCTCTCTCTCTCTCTCTCTCAGTCTAGCTGTTTTATGGAGGTCACATTTCTATTAATGGTACAAACGGAGGTTCTAATGAGATGATGGTTCATTGGGTTGTGTCTGTGGTATCGTTTCTGATGAAGCGTGTGTGTGTGAGAGAAACAGACGACCAAAGAGCTCACAGGTCACAACACACACACACTCTTAGGATTGTTACCACTGCTATGCTGAAGACACACAGCTTTGCTTTCTATTGTAAGCAGATAATCCCGAAGTATCTGCACAGACTGTCTGACGAATTTCCCGGCGTGGATAAACTAGCTACTCCAACAGTACCGTACAATTCACCATCCAGTTCGGTTCATCAACAATAATGCCCAGCAGAACCAGATCCGGCCCTTCCAATCGGAGCAGAACTTCTCATCCTAGACATTTCTAGACTGGACTATTGCAATCCTGTCCCTTAACACTAACTCTAACTTCATTACTAATAGGGTTAGGATTAGGTAAAGTTAACCCTAACTTTATTACTAATACCAGTGAAATGCAACGACGATTAACACCAAGGGAGAAAATGCTATTGAAGTTTCCTTTTAATAGTTTAACTACTGTAATTAAATTGTATTAATTCAATATTTAACGAAGTACTTAAAATAGTATTGATTAATAATAAATCTGTAATTTTCAACTAACTAATGCCCATAGAGCTTCAAAACACACAAGTAAATAGCACTAAAGAAGACAAAGAAAACCCATTACAAGCAATAAACTAAAGATGAATAAACTAAGAGTGTCTTTAGGGTCTGTACCGGCCGAGAGCCAACAAGACATTATAATCTTATAATCACCATATGAGTAATTCCATTTCACAATAACAAATATATATATAAATATATATATATATATATATATATATATATATATATATATATATATATATATATATATATATATATATAGTTATTTTTGCTTTAAATAAGGTTATGACCCTAACCCTAACTAACCTAACCCTAACTAGCCTAACCCTAACCCCAACTCGCCTAACCCTAACTCACCTAACCCTAACTAGCCTAACTCTAACTAGCCTAACCCTAACTAGCCTAACCCTAATCCCAACTCACCTAACCCCAACTCGCCTAACTCTAACTAGCCTAACTCTAACTAGCCTAACCCTAACTACCCTAACTCTAACTAGCCTAACCCTAACCCCAACTAGCCTAACCCCAACTACCCTAACCCTAACTAGCCTAACCCTAACTCGCCTAACCCCAACTACCCTAACCAGCCTAACCCTAACCAGCCTAACCCTAACTAGCCTAACCCCAACTAGCCTAACCCCAACTAGCCTAACCCCAACTCGCCTAACCCTAACTAGCCTAACCCTAACTAGCCTAACCCTAACTAGCCTAACCCTAACCCCAACTCACCTAACCCCAACACGCCTAACCCTAACTAGCCTAACCCTAACTAGCCTAACCCTAACTAGCCTAACTCGCCTAACCCCAACTCGCCTAAGTCTAACTAGCCTAACCCTAACTCGCCTAACCCCAACTCGCCTAACCCCAACTCGCCTAACTCTAACTAGCCTAACCCCAACTCGCCTAACCCCAACTCGCCTAACTCTAACTAGCCTAACCCCAACTCGCCTAACTCTAACTAGCCTAACTCTAACTAGCCTAACCCCAACTCGCCTAACTCTAACTAGCCTAACCCCAACTCGCCTAACTCTAACTAGCCTAACCCCAACTCGCCTAACCCTAACTAGCCTAACCCCAACTCGCCTAACCCTAACTAGCCTAACCCCAACTCGCCTAACCCTAACTAGCCTAACCCCAACTCGCCTAACCCTAACTAGCCTAACCCCAACTCGCCTAACCCTAACTAGCCTAACCCCAACTCGCCTAACCCTAACTAGCCTAACCCCAACTCGCCTAACCCTAACTAGCCTAACCCCAACTCGCCTAACTCTAACTAGCCTAACCCCAACTCGCCTAACTCTAACTAGCCTAACCCCAACTCGCCTAACCCAAGACAACAGTGATAAACGAAAGACCTACCTGAAAACTTCAAGCACTAGAAATAAGAAATACTACATAAAAAGTATGTAAAAGTAATCAAATGTATAAAAAACATTGCATTGTCTTTACTGTGTAAATTAAATATACATTTATTCTTATTAAAGCTAAAGGTGATTAACATTAATAATGACAGCAGGTAAATGTGGATGATGCATTGTACTCGTGCGCTTTCGAAAACAGAAATACAACATTAGAAAAACTATATAGATGATTTTAAAAAACAAACAAAAAAGTGAATTGAGCGTGTATTTTTGTGCTTGAACGGTGAAAAACACAATTGTCAAAATGTCATGTATTCAAGAACAGCCGGTTATGTAACGCTTCAATGCTCAATTAATGCATTACAATTTAATTAAACTCATTAGATTTTAGTCGACTAAAACTAGACTAAACTAAAACAATTCAGGTGACTAAAATATTACCCTAACTAACCCATGCTGTGAAAGTGCCCCTGCTGTAGGTTAGAGCTCTGATTGATAACCGCGGGTAGGGCGGTTGGGTTAGACCGCGGGTCAGCTTTAGCGCGCCCTCCAGAGCGCCCACAGGGGTTAAAGGCCTTCTGACTAGGTCACTAAGTTCACCTGTGCGTGATTTAAAAGTTGTAATATTATATTTATTTTGTATGAATATCTGATTATACTCATATGATGCGTTTCGTTGAGTTAATTAACCTTCGAAGTGCTTCGGTTTACGGTTAATTTACTCGATTAATTGAACATTTTACCTCGATTACGATTAATGAACAATTATTTTGCTCTTTTTTTGCCCTCATAGTTCACTGATAAGGTTTGTACTGTAAATATGTTCAACTATTAAAGGTGGGATATTTTCTGCATTTACTGTCTATGGGTCATAACCCTTCTCACAGATCTCTGTTTGCTGTACATCAGATACAGATGAATTAGCACAGTAGGCCTACATTACATTTATTTGAATGCATTAATGAGCGAGTGACTGTGTGTGAATTAGTCATACCGTCTCTATTAATTATGAAGCTGTGGTTTGTAGTTACTTCAAAAGGTAGACACATCTACTCTCTAACGGTTGAGTTTCTAAGCTTTAGTGATGAATCACAGGACAGCGCTCCTGCTCCTCTCTGCGCGCGATCTTCACGTGATGTGCGAGCTACTGTCTGTATGAGTGTTCGTGTGTCAATATATCAGGCATTCGTTCAACATCCGATGGTCTAAAATCACTTCAGTGTTCAAACGGGAAGGCCTTAAAAACTTAACAATTGACAACGTTTTGTGAGGACACAAGTGAAAGTGATCTGGCTTCAGGCTCTTCTTTTTCTACTGTTACTGTAATATTCAACTTTTTTTCAAAAACATTGAAGCGTTACTATTAAATAACTTGCAGTTTTACTGTTCATCAACAATATGGTTTGATTAATATCGTTTCTTATTGTCCATGCGGAGGCCATTTCATGCTTGGCTCTTTATATGCAGTGTGAGTAACGCTGTCCAATGACTTGTTTGCATTATTTAGGCATTTTATTTTTATTTTTTGTTAGGCAATAGAATTTTTGGTAACACTTAATCTCATTTGTTAATGCATTAACTAACATAACCTTTGTTAATGTTAGTAATAAAATGTGTGTGTTCATGTTAGTTCACAGTGCATTACTAACCCTAACAGACACAACTTTGGATCTGAAAACGTTGAGATTAATGTTGCTTTGCTGGCCGTAAATGCAGTGAATCCATGATAAATCCCACTAGAACTCGCAGTTATAACTAAATCCACTGGGTGGCGCTGTGGAGCGGGTTAAGTTGATTGTATTTGATCACATTATGTCGTCGAATTACTCAGATGAAAATTGAAAATGAGCTTTTTTGATCAAATGAATTAATGAAACTGAGCTATCATAATATCACAACCCCAATGAGAAATCACATGAAATCCAAACCCCAGGCGAATGAGGAAAGACAGTCCATCATCACGAGCGCCGCTGGAGCCCGAGCGAGAGGATAACTTATGATAGCAAAATGATCGAGACAAGTGCTTTCTTTAAGTTTCGTCGAGAATTTAAGAACAGAAAACACACAGTGCTGTTAAAAACTTCTCTAAACCCCCTTATCTTTGTGTCTCTGCGCGTATCAGCCGCATGATATTGTTTCTCTCAAAATGAAAATGTAAAACAATATAAACACGATAACCATATTCTGACTCAAGTGTGTATGTACGTTCTGCTTTATTGGCGTTTTCCCGCTCGCGCTGCTTGAGCTTGCCATGCTTGTTCTTTGGGCCTATATTTTTTGTTTACACATTGTTTAATGTTTTGAACTTAAAGAAACTCTTAAGATATGACGTAAGCTTGTTGTGTACTAACATTGCCTAATTGTAAGCTTGTTCAGAAATGGTGACAAAAAATCTAATTTTCTCAAAATAACATCATTTAAATAAACGAATATTCAAATATTTATTGTTGATTCATGTTAAATAATGCTAACAAAAATGAAACCTTATTGTAATGTGTTACCATTTTAAACCAAGTAAGTTGGTTAATCGTGTCTACCGATGCATGGACTGGTCTGGTCTGGTCTGGTCTGGACTGGGCAGTGGGACGTCCAGTAGAGACACCCTTGAGCTGTAGCTGAGCGACGCCTCAGACGGGACGTGTAGACGTGGTGTAAGAGTTTTCCAGACAAGGCAGTGAGTGATTTTCTCATCATCACCGTTATTTGATTATTACTGATGACAACATAAACAGCGGCTGATCTAATAGGCCGCATTCACACTAATGCACACGTCTATTCTGACTGCGTTTTCTCAATCATACAAGCTTTGTTTGGGTGTAATTGGCAGCAAGCTTGACATGGCGGCCTCTATATAAGTGCTATTGCCACGTGTAGCTGCGACCAACCAGAATCGACTCCGAATCATTAAAGAAAGAATCGTGATGCATCATCACTGCATGGCATATCCACATCACGATCATCCGTCTATAAAACCTCAGAGTGTCGATTATATCCTGACAGAGCGTATATCCTGATCCAGTTTACTGAATCAGACAGAAACCTGACCCTGTGTGGAGTGCATATTTAAATACCAACAGCAGCAGCTTCAGCATATGATGTTTTATTAATAATGTGTGCATGGGAAATGGCATATGCACTGTCACACATTTTGTGTGTATGTAGCATTTATCCATGAGGTTTGTTTTCAGTGCAGAGGAATGATGTTTGATCTACAAACACACAACCGGTCACATCTATCTACTAACCTGAGCATGAAAGTTTGCCATAGTCGTCGTCTCGATGTCCTTCTTCCCCAGGATTTCCATTTTGACGGGCGAGTTGGGGAACTTAGTGGAGAAGTACTCCAGGAAGTCTGGGAGGTAGGAGGCGGCCCCGTGAATCACGCCCATGACGTAGTTGGCGGCCCCGTCCTGGTCCTCACAAAACGATAAGGTCACAAACTCCTGCGCAAACCTCTGCATCTCCACGGGAGACAGGACAGAGAGCTCCTTGCTGTAGGCGTGCAGCACCAGGGCACCTCCGTTGGGCTGGTTCTCCACATGAACCAGACAGCCGAACTCCAGCCGGTCCAGGCCGGGCAGTTTAGCGGCTCTGGCCACACCGTCGCCGTCTGTAGCGCTCAGGCTCTGTGTGCAGCTGTTCTCCTGCTTCAGGCCCGAGCTCACGGAGCCGCCCTGCTGGACGGGAGGCGGTGGCGGCTTGAATTCCACCCCAGATTTAGGAAGATCAGAACAAACCGTCTGGCTAGACTTGCTGTACATCTTGGGGCGCTTTCGCTTTTCACCTTCTTTATGTTTCTTTTTCTTTTTCTTCTTGACCTTTTTCATCAGCAAGTCCTCAGTGGAGTTGATCTTCGGCTTCTCTTTGTCACCTACAGCACAGGAGAAAGGGCATTAACGCCACAGAAAGATTTTGCCCCCAACAAATATCAGAGCTAATAAGGACAGGAGCAGACAGAGATGCATCAGATGTGACGGTCAGTGAAACGCAGGGATGGGCATCAGGAACCGGCTCCAAACCTCCCAGAACCGGTGATTCCATAAGAAACGCTGTGTGCGCATTTTAAAGTGATTTTAAACCATTTGAGCGCAGAGACGACTTAAGACTTAACATTTTTAACTATTTGTAATGTATAGCCTATATTTTATTAATAAAGTGCAGTGTTATTTTACATTTGATTACCGTTTCTGTGCCTGAATACCTGAAAATGTTTCTTTAAATCGTATCTTTGTTCAGCTGTATTTATTTGTGCAGTTGATAACTTGTTTATTTGTTCTTTTTTAATTACTGAGTGTTTAATTGTCTTTAATAATGCTTGACATTTATATTAGTTAGGCTGGTTGTTTGTGTGTGTTCTTTAGCCTGTTGATTTCTGTTCATGGAAATGTTTTACAATAAGACTTAGAATAAATGTGAATGATATCTAAGGTTGTTTTTTTACCTTATTGGTATCGCAATTAGGAATCGGAATGGTTGAAATTCAAACGATGCCCACCCTAAACGCCTGCGAGACATGAGGTTTCTGTAGTGGACGGGACACACTTTAGGCAATACACAAGTTCCAATCACTCACAAATTGATTTTTTTTTTGTACATTTGCCTCCGAGATCTACAATTTCACACTAAACTCACTACTCGACTACAAAATGACTCTAAATGCCCATTCCAATCCCAATCCGGAGAATAAAGCGCTGTGCCTGTGTTTTGAACATCCTCCTGAACAAACATGGACCCGGAACCAGAACACACAGCTGACACCAGGCCAACAGAACCACCGAGTCTCAGCCAATGACACATGAAACTTTTCAATTTACAACATTTGTAAAAAAAATTATTTATTGTTTAAAGAATTTGTTGTTTGCCTCTTATGTTGCGGTACATGAGCCAGCCATAACAATTAATAATTCTGATAACGTGCCAGATGAGATGGACTCGGTCATTGTGATGATGTATTCGCTGGTTAGATTCAGTGAGTCCCACAGTGAGTCCCACAGTGAGTCCCACAGTGAGTCGTTCAGTGAGTCCCACAGTGAGTCGTTCAGTGAGTCGTTCAGTGAGTCCCACAGTGAGTCGTTCAGTGAGTCCCTCAGTGAGTCTCTCAGTGAGTCGTTCAGTGAGTCTCTCAGGGAGTCGTTCAGTGAGTCCCACAGTGAGTCGTTCAGTGAGTCCCTCAGTGAGTCTCTCAGTGAGTCGTTCAGTGAGTCTCTCAGTGAGTCGTTCAGTGAGTCCCACAGTGTGTCGCTCAGTGAGTCGTTCAGTGAGTCCCACAGTGTGTCGCTCAGTGAGTCGTTCTGATTTCAAATTATCGTTACACCTTTTGGTCACATTTGTGCACAATTGAATAATAATATTTTTGTGACACGAATGTTTTAGAATACCATTTCTTAAATAAGCAATAAAGCACAGGAGGTCTTTTCATGCATTGTATGACGGCATCACATCGCTAATCTAAAACGTTCGATCTCGTTTAAGCTCCAATCACACCCACTCACAGCAACGGCTGCACCATTTTAGCCAAAACATCTCATGTGAAAACATCTGATATAATCATCCAGGCATCAAAGAACAAAGCAAGCACAACCTAATGCCGATAGAAAAGGTGCTTGTGTCTCAGACGGAACAGAATAAAAGCTTGTTTTGTTTTTAGGAACCCATTTTTATATTAATATTACATGGTAATAATAATGTTTGGACATTATGTGAACCTGGCACACGCTGCGTTCCTTAACGTACGTTACTAGCGTCGCAGGGCCTGCAGCCCAGGTCAAAGGTCACAGACACAGGTGACAGACGCTCAGAGCTGCGAGTGTTTATGTCGTCTGTGAATGACAAATCGCTCACCTTTCTGCAGGATCTTCACCTCTCCATTCTCTCGTTTCACGTCCGTCATCAGCTTATGTTTTCTTTTCTCCTTCATCTCTTTCTCCTGCTCTTTTTCTCTGTCCTTCTCTCGCTCTCTCTTCTTCTCGCGGTCTCTGTCTCTCGGTTTCTCTTTGATGGTGTGTTCTGTAGGAGAAAGAAACACACCAGACGGTTAGAAGAAGCCCAAACGGGTTTCTCTCGTTCCCGAGGGTCACGCGTGTACACAGAGGTTAAAGTTCACGACTGTCCCTTAGAGCTTTAACTAGTCTAACACACGATTCCTCAACGGATTGTCAGTCTTCTCTACTATATGTTCATATGCCTGGATAAACTGTCATAAAAATAAGGCCCTAAAAGAAGCTTCATTTATTTTGAGGTTTCTGGTCAGTTATAACCAGATCACAATCTCGCGGGTAAATTAATGTTACCATAAAGACAAACTACACAAATGGTGAACCGAATGAGAACGGTCATCTTTTTCTTAACCTCATGTCTCTTTCTTCTGCCGAACACAAAAGATATAGAAGAATGTTTCAACTCTTTTTGTGAACACAGTGGAAGTAAATGGTGCTGTAACCTTGTATCTCTGTGACTTTAATCGTATGGACAAAATTTTATAAAAAATATCTTCTTAAGTGTTGCACTGATGAAAAGTCACACAGGTTCGGAGCGAGTAAATGAAGATGTCTGGGTGAAGGGTTCCCGTAACGTGTTTCTGCTTCTGAGGAGAAGTTTAATGAGTTAGTGTGAGAAACTCCAGGACAGACAGAAGTCATGAAAGACTGATATTATTATTATTATTATTAATAGTGCTGAAAGACTGGTCACACAGATTGATTCGTGCTTTATTAGTGTTGCTCATGTGTGTAACAGCACAGAACACATGGCATGTGAAAATCACATTTATTAACAGAACATGTGCCACAAACACAGTTTCAGTGCAACTTCTGCTGTAAATAAAGGATTCCCAGACTGAACACATCGGTAATAACGCTTCAGCAATAATACAGCAGATATTATAATCGTGATGATCGTTAATGTTCATGTTTTGGTGTCTGAATATATATTTCAGGAATGCGACCGTGTTTATTACTACAGGTAATTATCGCACTGTTCTACAGATTGCGCTGCTATTTTAATATAAACATGTTTATGATCATGTTCGGCGTATCTGAGTGCTTCTCTCCGCAGTAACGGCAGGTATTATCACGCGATCCCGGTTTAATGTGCTCGTTCTGCGGCGGGTCACATTGCAGCTGCACGCGCTCCGTCACCGCTCGGGTCGCGCGCCGATGCTAAGCTAACTAGCGCGCGCTGTCGGATGTTTTCGACACACAAATAAACACACACGCGCTCACAGAGGCACAATAAACACACCACAAACACACACACACACTCGCACAGATCACATCTAGCGAAGCAACGGCCCGTTATCAGCCACAAACAGCGCCTGTCGATACCTTTCTGCGACAACTTCAGCTCTCCGTTTTCCTTCTTCACACTGAGGTGATTTTCAGCCGCCAGTTTGTGTTTCTTCCTCTCCTTTTCTCTCTCTTTGCCTTTCTCTTTCTCCCTCTCTCTATCTTTCTCTCGGTCTCTGTCTTTCTCTGTTTTGGTTTTCTTGTTTTTCGGTTTGCTGCTGTAATTCTGCTGCTCCGTGCCTCCGTTCATCTTCTTGGCTTTAAAGATTTTCTCCTCTTGTCGGATTTTCTTGGCCGGTGGAGGATGATGATGGTGCTCCCGGTTCTGGGACGCTGGTTTCGGTTCAGTGGGTTTGTTGAGCTGAATGAACTCCGCCATCTTTTCTCTATTTACTCTCTCTCGAGCTGCTGCTGTTTGTGTAAGAGGGACGGGAGGGGCGTGGCCTGGCGTTGATTGACAGCGAGAGCAGGTCGGAAGCGGGCGCACAGGAGAGGTGACGTCAGCAGCTTAGTTACTGTATCCATTCGATTAAGATCCATGAGTCTTTTTTTACTATTATATTTTATACTAACATGCAAACACGTTCATGATGAAAACATGATTTTAAACTTATAGATATCTGTGGTTTCAAATACCATTTACAAATGTATTCTAAATTCCACTCGCAAATGTTTATATATATATAATCCCATCCCTGCGAATAAACATGAAATGCACTTCATCGTTCTCGTCGGTGAGTTTGGTCAACGGTACAGCCGACATCCGAGCCGCTCTGGAGGAACTGCATCAGCAGTTCTTGGATAAATTTGGATTTCCAGTTACACCAAAAGGCAGAGATGGAGACTCAAATCGCACTTAAGTCGATATAAGACTTGACTTGGACTTGAAGACTGAGACTTGTGGAAAAAATGCAAGTCTTCTGGCACGGCATTCCCGATTACGTTCATTCATTCCCAAATATGTGCTGCAGCAGCGAATATCCCAAAACATTTCCAAACACACCAGGCCAGCGCGCGCGACGCATCTGAAGGCACGCGAATCCATCACCCATTAGAAAACTGCTGTTAAATAAATTAGCAACAAATAGTAACAATATAGTCAAGCCTTACCTTACGAAACGTTGTCATTTAATTTGAAAAGCAACCCATTGATCTGAAGGGAAGCTGTGGTGTTGCACATTTCCATGTTTTTCCCCAAAGTAGGCTATTTGCTAACATATGCATATAATCCAGATTTACCAAGTTCATTTGCATCTGGATTGCACAAACACTTTCATACGCAGTTTATGACCCTGCCCGACTCATTTCCACAGATGTTGTTTTTTGTGTGGTTTACTGTAACGCTTGTCTGTACACAGGTTTAGTTACCGCCGGCGCTCACTGGAAAACTACATTATCCAGCATTGCTTGAGATCTACAGCAAACTACGGCAACTCAAATAGCTCAAAATACACAGCACTTTTTCCCCTTGTGGTGGTTCTAAAGGGTATAATTTTGTACAAAGTTGGAAAGTAATAGTAATGATTTAAATAGTATTTTGTGTGCTTTATTAGGCCATTTTAAAGTAAAAGTAATCTGTTTTGATAGTTCAATACACTGTTAATTATAACAACTAGCTGAAAAAAATATTGCTAAAAACAGAACAGAGACTTGACTTGGACCGCAGGGACTTGTGCACGTCTGCCAAAAGATAATAAAGCAAAAGCATATATACTGTATATACATATACCGAACAGAATGATTTGTAATTGTGTACATACATTTTTTGGGAGTAAATATGGAAAACTCTATTAGAAGTAAAGATAGATAATTCTGATGTATGTATTATTTTAGTAATAATTTTATTTTTGGAAAATCTCACATACACAGAAAGACATTTTTGGATTAAGCCACAGATCATTAATTTCGTCCAGGAGACTGAGGACCACAGCATCTGTTCGGAGAACACGGCCAATAAAATAACCATAGAGGACTGCTAATATTTTTCATGAATATAGAGTTTGACTAACGAATGCATGTTCTGTACACTGTTTTATAAATACACTTTACTGTCTATAGTTTTGTGACGCCTGCCTTTGCATGCACATGAACTTTAATGGCATCCCATTCTTAATCCGTAGGGTTTAATATGGAGTTGGCCCACCCTTTGCAGCTCTAACAGCTTCAACTCTTCTGGAAAGGCTTTCCGCAAAGTTTAGGAGTGTGTTTATGGGAATTTTTGACCATTCTTCTAGAAGTGCATTTGTGAGGTCAGGCACTGATGTTGGACGAGAAGGCCTGGCTCGCAGTCTCTGCTCTAATTCATCCCAAAGGTGTTCTATCGGGATGAGGTCAGGACTCTGTGCAGGCCAGTCAAGTTCCTCCACACCAAACTCCCTCATCCATGTCTTTATGGACTGACGCTTTGTGCACTGGAGCGCAGTCATGTTGGGACAGGAAGGGGCCGTCCCCAAACTGTTCCCACAAAGTTGGGAGCATGAAATTGTCCAAAATGTCTTGGTATGTTGAAGCATTAAGAGTTCCTTTCACTGGAACTAAGGGGCCAAGCCAAACCCCTGAAAAACAACCCCACCCCATAATCCCCCCTCCACCAAACTTTACACTTGGCACAATGCAGTCAGGCAAGTCCCGTTCCCCTGGCAACCGCCAAACCCAGAGACAGAGCAGACAGGCAGACAGAGAAGCGTGATTGGTCACTCAGAGAACACGTCTCACTGCTCTAGAGTCCAGTGGTGGCGTGCTTTACCCCACTGCATCCCACGCTTTGCATTGCTCTTGGTGATGTAAGGCTTGGATGAGCTGCTCGGC
Organism: Rhinogobio ventralis; assembly: GCA_039654625.1. NCBI lineage: Eukaryota > Metazoa > Chordata > Actinopteri > Cypriniformes > Gobionidae > Rhinogobio > Rhinogobio ventralis. Next base: position 46,619 of record CM077207.1, read on the forward strand.
CATGGAAACCCATTCCATGAAGCTCTCTACACACTGTTCTTGAGCTCATCTGAAGGCCACAGGAGTTTGGAGGTCTGTAGCTATTGACTCTGCAGAAAGTTGGTGTCTTCTGGGGACACTTAAATTTCAACTATATTACTGATCTGCCCGCATTGACACTATATGATAATTGAAATGAGCTGATGACATCACTGTTTTCTCCAGAGCGGCTGTACAGCCAAATCAAATTCTGTTCATTATTTTCCTGTTTAACACTGTGAAGCTGCTTTGAAACGATCAGCATTGTAAAAAGCGCTGTATAAATAAAGGAGACTTGACTTCTGCGCACTGTGACCCTCAGCATGCGCTGACCCCGCTCTGTGATTTTACGTGGCCTATCACTTCGTGGCTGAGTTGCTGTTGTTCCCAATCGCTTCCTCTTTGTTATAATCCCACTAACAGTTGAGCGTGGAATATTTAGTAGTGAGGAAATGTCAGGAATGGACTTATTGCACAGGTGGCAACCTATCACGGTACCACGCTTGAGTTCACTGAGCTCCTGAGAGCGACCCATTCTTTCACAAATGTTTGTAGAAGCGTCTGCATGCCTAGTGCTTGATTTATACACCTGTGGCCATGAAGTGATTGGGCGGCCCAATACTTTTGGCAATATAGTGTATATTTTTATATACGGGTATATCATTTGTTTTGATAAGAAGAAACTGGCAGTAGAACCAGCTGATTTATCTGAAATCGCTCTCGCGGTTCTTTCATTCGTCACAGTGACTGTCTTAAGTTGAACAAAATCTGTAACCGTTGCAGTGTTTCTGACGTCACAAACTACCTTGTAACGTTAGGGTGCGGGCGGGCTTTAGAAAATCATCCTTACTGTGCGAAGGGTTAGTGCGAAGCAGGGGAGTCTCAAGAGAAGCCTGGTTCCCTTTCATAGTTTCACTCAATGCTGCGATAGCCGTCGCTATGGGAACACCTTCGGTGTGACGAATGTCTGAAGCCCTTATACCATCACACCATTTGATTGGCCAGTAGGGCTTAGCCCCACCCTGAGAAATACATCACCTATGCTTCATATCAGTAATCACTAATGCCATAGTGCAGGGGTGGCGATTGTCGGTCCTGGAGAGCCACAGCCCTGCAGAGTTTGGCTCCAACCCTAATCAAACACACCTGAACAAGCTAATCAAGGTCTGAAGGGTTACTGGAAGCTACAGGCAGGAGTTTGATCAGGGTTGGAGCTGAACTCTCCAGGACCGGAGTTCGCCACCCGCCACAGTGGCTGCAGAATGAGCAGACGGGTTTTCCTCTCTCCCTCTCTATGTTAGTGATTGAGCGACGGCTATCGTAGCGTTGAGTGAACTTATGAAAGGGAACGTCTCAGTTACGTATGTAACTCAACGCTGCTGGCCTTTCCCATACCTTTCCATAAGTGCTTGCTTCGTCATAGAAATCTGATGAAAAAGCATGTAGCACGCTGATATGAAGCAGGGCGGTGAAATCATCTAATAAGATTAAATATTAAGTGTCTGTATAATCAGTTTTCAGGGCTTGTTTTGTTTGTTCCAACAATCAAAACAAATGGTTATACTATTATTCCTTTTAATTTTTACTAACGTCTCATTAAAACAGCTACAAATTAAACTGATCAGAGATCAGGTAAAACCCACAGACACCTGATCTCAGCGACTCCACATGATTAGATCAGAGATCATCGCCCCCCCCCCCCCCCCATAATTATCTAATTATCCCCCATCTAATTAATCACACAATGTGGCAATTAATTAATCTAATTACGTCGCACATCAAATTTGGCTGTGAAAGATCATTTAAAGTCATTATTGTATAAACAATCAAATAGACATTACAAAAAGTAGCTCCAGAAAGAAATATTTTTGGGTGAACTATACCTTTAAATGTTTGTTTTTATTAATATAGAAATATGAAATAATTTTTAATGCCAGTAGGTGGCGGTAAATGTCTAATTGAGTCATTCATTCATTCTAAAACAACACAATATTAACTTACTTTATTAAACTGTTGTATGAGATCAGTATCGCATTTGCACTCGTCTCGTGCTATTCTGTACAGAAAAACGTTACTCGTGAGATATTGCTCTCGTTACTCGTGAGACATTGCTCACGTTACTCGTGTGATTTTGCTCTTGTTACTCGTGAGATATTGCTCGTTACTCGTGAGACATTGCTCTCGTTACTCGTGAGATACTGCTCTTGTTACTCGTGAGATACTGCTCTTGTTACTCGTGAGACATTGCTCTCGTTACTCGTGCGATATTGCTCTCGTTACTCGTGCGATATTGCTCTCGTTACTCGTGAGACATTGCTCTCGTTACTCGTGCGATATTGCTCTCGTTACTCGTGCGATATTGCTCTCGTTACTCGTGAGACATTGCTCTCGTTACTCGTGAGACACTGCTCTCGTTACTCGTGAGATACTGCTCTCGTTACTCGTGCGATATTGCTCTCGTTACTCGTGCGATATTGCTCTCGTTACTCGTGAGATATTGCTCTCGTTACTCGTGAGACATTGCTCTCGTTACTCGTGAGACATTGCTCTCGTTACTCGTGCGACATTGCTCTCGTTACTCGTGCGACATTGCTCTCGTTACTCGTGAGACATTGCTCTCGTTACTCGTGAGACATTGCTCTCGTTACTCGTGCGATATTGCTCTCGTTACTCGTGCGACATTGCTCTCGTTACTCGTGCGATATTGCTCTCGTTACTCGTGCGATATTGCTCTCGTTACTCGTGAGACATTGCTCTCGTTACTCGTGAGACATTGCTCTCGTTACTCGTGCGACATTGCTCTCGTTACTCGTGCGACATTGCTCTCGTTACTCGTGAGACATTGCTCTCGTTACTCGTGCGACATTGCTCTCGTTACTCGTGCGATATTGCTCTCGTTACTCGTGAGACATTGCTCTCGTTACTCGTGAGACATTGCTCTCGTTACTCGTGAGATACTGCTCTTGTTACTCGTGAGATATTGCTCGTTACTCGTGAGATATTGCTCTCGTTACTCGTGCGATATTGCTCTCGTTACTCGTGAGATATTGCTCTCGTTACTCGTGAGACATTGCTCTCGTTACTCGTGAGACATTGCTCTCGTTACTCGTGCGACATTGCTCTCGTTACTCGTGAGATATTGCTCTCGTTACTCGTGAGATATTGCTCTCGTTACTCGTGAGATATTGCTCTCGTTACTCGTGAGATATTGCTCTCGTTACTCGTGAGATATTGCTCTCGTTACTCGTTACTGTATTTAGTTCAATAAAACACATGTAAGGGATGGTAGTGTTGATGATTTACCTTGAATACAAGCGAGAGTGAGTCTGCAGTGTATTCGCGCGGGAACAATCGCGCTCTGACGCGGACCACAACAAATGTGCCCGGTGTAAAAACAGGCATTTTTGCCTCATATTGTGAATTTTATGGCCATTCTAACTCATTCTACAGGCTTCATCACACAGCGAGCTGTTGCCCTGCGATTTGCTGATCAAAACTCGTTCACTAAGAACAACCATAACATTTTGTTCTCGTGTAAAATAAAGATCCTGTCTGAGATTAATTGTAGATATATTGGAAGCACACTTCATGTGAAAGCAGCAGTACTGAACATTGGTAACAAAGAGCATGATGGGTGTGTCCTCCGACTCGACGCTCCGTCCACTCGTGCCTCTGACCGCCACCTGCTCTTGTCATGTGACCGTGAGGGTTGGCCCCGGATGATGGAGCGTCAGTCATTCACAGAGAGAGACCGACTAACCCAAGCTCTCGTGTGTCTGTCACAAGACTCGCAGGGTTCTAGAATTTGAATGATCAGGAAAAAATGAGACAAATTGCAGCAGCAAGAGCAACAGAAAACCTTCGGATCAAATTCACACACTTGTTTACGAACGCACGCGTTACGAGTGTGTGTGAAAGCAGGAGGTCACGGAGTGAGCGAGTCTGAACTCTTTACTGATCCGACATCAAGTGTAGAAACCTGAGAAATAAACCAGACATGTCATTCACACACACAGAGCTTGTATTGAGAAGAAAACAGCAGAAGGCAGATCCTCCTAACGCTTTACTGACTGTTGATTGGTTGACAGGTCTGTGTTGGAAGGTCGAGTAAAATCCCAGAGGTTTAAATGCGACATTGTGCAACTTGCACACATTCTCTCTCTCTCTCTCTGCGTCTCTCACACACACACAGTAAAAAAAAAAGGCACAGGCGAGCTGTCAGGGTATCGTTCGTGAAGTGAGAAAATTGCATATACAAAAATAACCTCTAGAATACAATTTACAAAAAGCATTATTACAATCTCCAGCCTGCAGCGTCTGGTGAAGCGGCCGAACAAACGGAAAGAACGGCGGGAGAAAAGAAAACACAACCCTGAAAACGCTTGTTCTAACAGGAGGGCAAATAACTTACAGTTTGAGGTACACGTGACGGGATTCATGCACAGGTGTCTTACATCGCATTAATATATTCAGTGATAGTACATTTGCATCATTATTTACTGCTCGCGCCGTACACACACACACAGCGTTCATGAGGCGGCGGCTCCGGCCCGCTCACAGTCGCCGCTAAAACTACAGAACACGCATCGAGTTACAAACGATCTGGTCCAGCCGACAGGAGGAGTAAGGCAGGCTTCTGGTCCCAGCGAGACGGGTTAGCACCAGCAGTGATGGCAGCACTACAGCAGGACTGCTCAGGTGCATCATGGGAGATTATCTTGGTAGCTTTCTGATTGTGTAAGTCAGAGAGGAGGGCGCAGAGTCTTTGACGTCCATCTACAGTGGCACTCGTAGAGAACTTTGAGCGCGGCGAGTCACGTCCACTCCGACGGAGGCTCCCGCGGGCCTTTGGGATGAGAGCAGCGGCTGCCGAATCCTGACAGACACAAAGATGCTTCAGAGAACTGGCCAATCACACACGAGAAGCTTCTGCTGCTCCGTCACTCACCGATCTCAGTCTCCGTCCTCTTCTCCTTCGGGACGATCCCGAGCGAATCCGGAGCCTTCGTAGCCTTCTGCTCGGCATCTAGAAAAAGAAAAGCAAAGCTGACGTCACGACCACACAGCCGAACAAACGCACATCTCTGTCATCATCAGCCTAGCGTTCAGCTGGAGATTCGGATGCGTTAGCATGGATATCATCAGGGCTGTAGTGAACGCTGGCGGAGGGACGGACTCTACGAGCAGCCGGAAAGAGTGTTTGGATTCAGTAAAAATAAAAGTCTACAGGAAGTTGTTTCTGTACAGTTAGGGTTACATATCACCTCTCTCCGCCTACACGCAATGTGATTTATTGGCCAAAACGGAAGAAAAACACAATCATGAATAATAGTGTGACATACCGGTGTTTGGAGGACTAGCAGGAGTGTGTGTGTGTCCCTGTGAAGGAAAGAGCAGACGGTTAGTCTCGTTCTCTGGCGGTTCTGCAGAAAGAGTGACGTGCGGCTCACCTGCGGCTCTGATGCGTCCGGCGGGAGCGGCACGTCTGCGGCGTCTGAAGAAACACACGAGAGGTTAAAGGTCAGACAGACGCCATTATAATGATGATCTCTGACGGATAGGTGGCGCTGTTGCTGAACCTTAATGACCATCAGTGATCAACTCGCTTTAAACTCAACAAACCAACACACACCAGCTGCTGAGATTCAGCCATAAACACACACACACTGAGAAACAAGCATTTGTGTGCACATTTTTCCATAAAAACAGCTGTTGTCTTTCATATTCTATAATGATCATGTCAGTCGCTGCGGGGTGTAACGGAGGGCCGAGATTCACTCTGTGTGTGTGTGTGTGTTTTTACACTGATGTTCACCTCGAGCCACCAGACAAAACTAATGCGTAATGAACTGACAGAAATAAATCTTTAGTGTCTGAATTGTGTGAGCAGCGTCACAGGATCCCTCTTCACGGCTGAAGCAGGAAGTGACACGTCTGTCTCAGAGCCTCTGCTGCCCTCGTGTGGCTGGAGAGAGACACGCACCTGTGGCCATTAGGAAGGACTCTGCTGTTCTCTCAGGAAGAGGAGGAGGAGAACCGTCACTGCCGTCACAGTCTGAGGCGAGAAGAGCACTGTTACCAACCACAGCTCACACACACACACAGCTCACACACACACATGCACAGCTCACTCACACACACAGCTCACACACACACACACAGCTCACACTCACAGCTCACACTCACACTCACACACAGCTCGTACTCACACACACAGAGCTCTCTCTCACACACACACAGCTCACACACACAGCTCACTCACAGCTCACGCACACACACACACAGAGCTCTCTCTCACACACACACAGCTCACACACACACCCAGAGCTCTCTCTCTCACACACACACACAGAGCTCCCTCTCTCACACACACACACAAAGCACTCTCTCTCACACACACACACACAGCTCACACACACACACACACAGAGCTCTCTCTCTCACACACACAGCTCACACACACACACACACACACACACACACAGAGCTCTATCTCTCACACACACAGCTCGCACACACACACAGCTCTCTCTCTCTCACACACACAGCTCACACAGACACACAGAGCTCACACAGACACACAGAGCTCTCTCTCACACACACAGCTCACACACACACACAGAGCTCTCTCTCTCACACACACACAGCTCACACACACACAGAGCTCTCTCTCACACACAGCTCACACACACACACAGCGCTCTCTCTCACACACACACAGCTCACACATACACACAGAGCTCTCTCTCACACACACACCGCTCACACACACACACACACAGCTCGCACACACACACACACACACACACAGAGCTCTCTCTCACACACACACACAGCTCGCACACACACAGCTCGCACACACACAGCTCGCGCGCACACACACACAGCTCGCGCGCACACACACACACAGCTCGCGCACACACAGCTCACGCACACACAGCTCACGCACACACACAGAGCTCTCTCTCTCTCACACACACAGCTCACACAGACCTCTCTCTCTCACACACACACACAGAGCTCTCTCTCTCACACACACAGCTCACACACACACACAGAGCTCTCTCTCACACACACACAGCTCACACACACACACACAGCGCTCTCTCTCACACACACACAGCTCACACATACACACAGAGCTCTCTCTCACACACAGCTCACACATACACAGAGCTCTCTCTCACACACACACCGCTCACACACACACACAGCTCGCACACACACACACAGAGCTCTCTCTCACACACACAGCTCACACACAGAGCTCTCTCTCTCACACACACACACAGCTCGCTCACACACACACAAACAGCTCGCACGCACACACACACACACAGCTCGCACACACACAGCTCGCGCACACACACACACAGCTCGCGCACACACACACACACAGCTCACACAGACACACAGAGCTCTCTCTCTCTCACACACACAGCTCACACACACACAGCGCTCTCTCTCACACACACACAGCTCACACATACACACAGAGCTCTCTCTCACACACACAGCTCGCACACACACAGCGCTCTCACACACACACACAGAGCTCTCTCTCTCACACACACAGCTCGCACACACACACACACAGCTCGCACACACACACACAGCTCGCACACACACACACACACACAGCTCGCGCACACACACACACACACACAGCTCGCACACACACACACACAGCTCGCACACACACACACACAGCTCGCACACACACACACACAGCTCGCACACACACACACAGCTCGCACACACACACAGCTCGCACACACACACACACAGCTCGCACACACACACACACAGCTCGCACACACACACACACACAGCTCGCACACACACACAAACAGCTCGCACGCACACACACACACACAGCTCGCACACACACAGCTCGCACACACACAGCTCGCACACACACAGCTCGCACACACACAGCTCGCGCACACACACACACAGCTCGCGCACACACACACACAGCTCGCGCACACACACAGCTCGCGCACACACACAGCTCGCGCACACACACAGCTCGCGCACACACACACACACAGCTCACACAGACACACAGAGCTCTCTCTCTCTCACACACACAGCTCACACACACACAGAGCTCTCTCTCTCACACACACACAGCTCACACATACACACAGAGCTCTCTCTCACACACACAGCTCGCACACACACACACAGCGCTCTCACACACACACACAGAGCTCTCTCTCTCACACACACAGCTCGCACACACACAGCTCGCACACACACACACACAGCTCGCACACACACACACACAGCTCGCACACACACACACACACAGCTCGCACACACACACAGCTCGCACACACACACAGCTCGCACACACACACACACAGCTCGCACACACACACACACAGCTCGCACACACACACACACAGCTCGCACACACACACACACAGCTCGCACACACACACACACAGCTCGCACACACACACACACAGCTCGCACACACACAGCTCGCACACACACACACACAGCTCGCACACACACACACACAGCTCGCACACACACACACAGCTCGCACACACACACACACACAGCTCGCACACACACACACACACACACAGCTCGCACACACACACAAACAGCTCGCACGCACACACACACACACAGCTCGCACACACACAGCTCGCACACACACAGCTCGCGCACACACACACACAGCTCGCGCACACACACACACAGCTCGCGCACACACACACACAGCTCGCGCGCACACACACACACAGCTCGCGCACACACACACACAGCTCGCGCACACACACACACAGCTCGCACACACACACACACAGCTCGCGCACACACACAGCTCGCGCACACACACACACACAGCTCACACAGACACACAGAGCTCTCTCTCTCTCACACACACAGCTCACACACACACAGAGCTCTCTCTCTCACACACACACAGCTCACACACACACACAGAGCTCTCTCTCACACACACACAGCGCTCTCTCTCACACACACACAGAGCTCTCTCTCACACACACACAGCTCACACACACACACAGAGCTCTCTCTCACACACACACAGCGCTCTCTCTCACACACACACAGAGCTCTCTCTCACACACACACAGCGCTCTCTCTCACACACACACAGCTCTCACACACACAGCTCGCACACACACACACAGAGCTCTCTCTCACACACACACACAGAGCTCTCTCTCTCACACACACAGCTCACACACACACACAGAGCTCTCTCTCACACACACACAGCGCTCTCTCTCTCACACACACACACACAGCTCACACACACACACAGAGCTCTCTCTCACACACAGCTCACACACACACAGAGCTCTCTCTCTCACACACACACAGCGCTCTCTCACACACACACAGCTCACACACACACACAGAGCTCTCGCTCACGCACACACAAAGCTCGTTACTCGTGAGATATTGCTCTCGTTACTCGTGAGATATTGCTCTCGTTACTCGTGAGATATTGCTCTCGTTACTCGTGAGATATTGCTCTCGTTACTCGTGAGATATTGCTCTCGTTACTCGTGAGATATTGCTCTCGTTACTCGTGAGATATTGCTCTCGTTACTCGTGAGATATTGCTCTCGTTACTCGTGAGATATTGCTCTCGTTACTCGTGAGATATTGCTCTCGTTACTCGTGAGATATTGCTCTCGTTACTCGTGAGATATTGCTCTCGTTACTCGTGAGATATTGCTCTCGTTACTCGTGAGATATTGCTCTCGTTACTCGTGAGATATTGCTCTCGTTACTCGTGAGATATTGCTCTCGTTACTCGTGAGATATTGCTCTCGTTACTCGTGAGATATTGCTCTCGTTACTCGTGAGATATTGCTCTCGTTACTCGTGAGATATTGCTCTCGTTACTCGTGAGATATTGCTCTCGTTACTCGTTACTGTATTTAGTTCAATAAAACACATGTAAGGGATGGTAGTGTTGATGATTTACCTTGAATACAAGCGAGAGTGAGTCTGCAGTGTATTCGCGCGGTAACAATCGCGCTCTGACGCGGACCACAACAAATGTGCCCAGTGTAAAAACAGGCATTTTTGCCTCATATTGTGAATTTTATGGCCATTCTAACTCATTCTACAGGCTTCATCACACAGCGAGCTGTTGCCCTGCATCATATTCTTCATCAATCAACTGTATGATGTTAGATGACCTACGTTGGTCTGGGGCGGAGCAAGTGCGCTAAATGCATTAATTTTAACGTTATTTTTTACCATAACTAATCTAATTAACGCATTAAATCGACAGCACTAATTTAAATATTACACACACAGAGCTCTCTCTCTCACACACACAGAGCTCTCTCTCTCACACAAACACAGCTCACAGCTTAAATCTGACAGCGCTAGCTTTTAATCTAAATCACTATCACGCGTTAGAATTTCGCTAGCCTGTTAGCCTGCCATCCGTGCATCCGGGTCTCCTGTTTTTCTCTCTCGCACCTTTTACGAGTCATCAAACAACTGTGGTGAGTTGGATTAATCAACAAACACGGTAAGCCATGTCTTCTCCTGTCATTGTCACTTGCACTGCCTGTCACATGTTTAGTATATCCTTCTCTGTCAGTGTAGAGGGCTTCACATGTGATAAATGTAAGGAGATAGTCAGGCTGACGGAGAAGATTTCAGAATTAGAGACACGCATCCAGACTTTATCTGAGAGTAGTGAGAATGTAACAGCTTTAGACACTGCTTAGTGAACTCTGTACATTGTTCGGTTCCGGCTGTAGAGCCCGTGCAGCAGGGTAACTGGGTGACGGTGAGACGGCATAGTCGCGGATCAAAAAACCACTCTTCCGTTCCAATTAGAACATCAAACAGGTTCTCCCCACTCAGTGATGCACCCACTGAGAATCCTGTTGAAAGTGCCCTAGTTATTGGCGATTCTATTACACGGAACGTGAAAATAGAGACACCAGCCACCATAGTCACATGTTTACCGGGAGCCAGAGCACCTGACATCAAAGCTAATTTAAAAGTGCTGGCTAATGCTAATCGTAAATTCTCTAAGATTATTATTCATGTCGGCACTAATGATGTTCGACTTCGCCAGTCGGAGATCACCAAAATTAACATTAAAGAGGTGTGTGAACTCGCAAGTACGATGGCTGATAGTGTTTTTTGCTCTGGTCCCCTCCCCGTTAAAAGGAGTGATGAGATACTTAGCAGACTATCATCACTCAATGGCTGGTTGTCTAAGCGGTGTCCGCAAAATAACATAGGGTTCATAGACAATTGGAAAAGCTTTTGGGGCAGACCTGACCTGTTGAAAAGAGATGGTATCCATCCCTCCTGGGGTGGTGCCGCTCTTCTCTCTAGTAATTTGGCACATAGTCTTAAAGCTAAACCTTGACTAACTAGGGCCCAGGTCAGGAAGCAGACGGACTGGCTTACCCGACCGTCTGCTAGCTGTCTCGCGTCACAGAAGTCAGATAAATCCCAGCACATAGAGACTCTATCACATAGATATTATCACATAGAGACTGTGTCTGTTCCACGAATTAGTAAATAAATAAAAAACATCAAAACCATTTAACGGTAAACATTTTATTGATGTTCAACAAATAAACAACAGATATAATACAGATGAACAAATGATAAAGCTCGGGCTGCTGAATATTCGATCCCTTTCCTCAAAAACGCTTGTTAATGATATGATTACAGATAATAATCTAGATGTGCTGTGTTTGACAGAAACCTGGCTAAAACCTGACGACTACATTACTTTAAATGAGTCCGGTTCTGTCAACACTGCACTGGCTCCCTATTAAACATTGCATACATTTTAAAATCTTGCTAATTACTTACAAAGCGCTAAATGGTTTAGCTCCCCAGTACTTGAGCGAGCTCTTAACGCATTATACTCCATCACGTCTATTGCGGTCTCAAAACTCTGGCCAGTTGATAATACCTAGAATATCAAAATCAACTGCAGGCGGTCGATCCTTTTCCTATTTAGCACCCAAACTCTGGAACAGCCTTCCTAGCATTGTTCGGGAAGCAGACACACTCTGTCAGTTTAAATCTAGACTAAAAACACATCTCTTTACTATGGCATACACATACAACATTTTTAATTTATATTTTATTTAAATTGTTAGGCTGCATTAACTAGGTCAGCCGGAACCGGGAACACTTCCCATAACACCTGATGTACTCGTTACATCATAAGAAGAATGGCATCTACGCTAATGTTAGTCTCTCTGTTTATTCCGAGGTTTACTGCAGTCAGCCGGATCCGGGCCGTATCCAGATCAGATGGTGGACCTGCGCCTGGACATGACCAGCTCATCCCTGAAGTGTCTGCAGAGACCGTGTCAATTAAACTCCCCCCTGTAAATGCCGCATCGACACGACATCCTCATTATACCCATCTCCGGCGTGATGACTCCGATCTTTCGAATATTCCGATCTAATATGACTTCTGACCTGTAATGTTGCCAGAATAATAATCATACACTGTTTGTTAATTGGCCAGAGGAGAACTGGCACCCCGACTGAGCCTGGTTTCTCCCAAGGTTTATTTTTCTCCATTAGGACACCTGATGGAGTTTTGGTTCCTTGCCACTGTCGCCTTTGGCTTGCTCAGTTGGGGACACTAAATATTCAACTATATTACTGATCAGCCTGCATTGACACTATATGATAATTGAAATGAGCTGATGACATCAGTGTTTTCTCCAGAGCGGCTGTACAGCCGAATCAAATTCTGTTCATTATTTTCCTGTTTAACACTGTGAAGCTGCTTTGAAACAATCTGCATTGTAAAAAGCGCTGTATAAATAAAGGGGACTTGACACACACACACACAGAGCTCTCTCACACACACACACACACAGCTCTCTCTCACACAGACACACAACACACACACACAGCGCTCTCTCTCTCACACACACACACACACACACACAGCTCTCTCTCACACACACACAGCTCTCTCTCTCTCTCTCTCACAAACACACAGAGCTCTCTCACACACAAACACACACAGCTCTCTCACACACACACACACACACTCTGTTACTCTCTCTCACACACACACACACACACACACACACAAACACACTCTCTCAGTTACTCTCTCTCACACACACTCACACACTCTCAGTTACTCTCTCTCACACACACACACACACACACACACACACACACACACACACGGCTCTCTCTCACAAACACACTCTCTCAGTTACTCTCTCTCTCACACACACACACACACACACATATACACACACGTTCAGACCATCCTGAGCGTTTACCCAGCTGAACGCAGCACAAACCCGACACAAGCCCCAGTCAACCCATGTGAGCCAAGT